>JAULBZ010001100.1:0-24183 GCA_032360805.1 Neoturris breviconis | reverse complement strand
TTTATTTGGTGTGTACATAATGCTATGATGTATAATGTGTATGTAATTCATATCCACTATGGAGGAGTGACTTTTAAGCATTGCTTTACGCTATGATTTGAAATTTCACTACTCTCCACAGTATTTTGATATAATTTTATCTTGATAATGGTGTTTCAATTGTTTATTTCTGAAACTTTATCAACTTAATAAGGACATGAAATCATAATGCCATGCAAAATTTGTGTGCTTATCGTTGATATGAAATTCACTACTCTCCTACACAGTGACTTGACATAATTTTTACCTTGATAAAGATGTTACAATTGTTTCTTTGACCTGAAACTTTATCAAATTATTAAAGACATAGAATCCTAATGCCATGTAAAATTTGGGTGTTTATCCTTGACATGAAATCTCACTATTCTCCTCCACAGTGACGTGACATAATTTCACCTTGAAGATTGTGTTCCAATTGTCTACCATCTTAATAAAGACATATTGCAAACACTATATAATGTTTGTATGCAAATCATATTTATGTGCTTGGGTTTAACTTTCACTTGGTTTGGGTGGCTACTTTCAATACTGTATATACCTTCGATTTTCTCTGCAACAATCATTGTATAGCTTCAATTCAAACTCTGACACTAGAACAAATGTTTTCAACGTCGTTCTAGCATCTTTACTGTGGATTTTCAACAAGTGTTTGCCCATTGGAAAAGATATTTGATTGATTATAAGAGAACATGAAATGACTAAACGTTTCTCCACAAGAATAGTGATGTACTGTATTATTTAGAAACACTATTAATATCTTTCTGACTCTAGATTTTCTGTGGGATTAGTACCTTTAAAAGTACCTATAATGAAAAAGGATAAAGAAATATTTCGATATTATACAACTGTATTGTTGTATTATTTCGTATTATCCAAAACTTATATTATTGTATTTCATATTATTCTACATTATTACACATTAAATTTGTCTTGTTCTTACAGTATATGCTACAGGCCACCAAAAAGGTGTGTATGACGATTTTCCTCTATTTTGATCAGATATTTGCAATTATAGATCCAAAATACAACATTCATCTAGTCTTTTCCCACTTTTTGGGGAGTGTTTAAAAGAGGGGGGGGGTGTATATATAAAATATTTTATTGTAAAAGGAGTTCATTTAAAATCAGGAGGCGTTTAATTGGAGTATTACTGTATGACAAAATAAACCCAAAAAGAATTATGTGGGAAGAACTTACAGTAGTGGTAAAACCCAAGTTGTGAAAATTAATTTGAAAAGAATTAGCACAAATTTCCATCTTCGTGCTAATTTTCTTCCACGTTAAATTTTGAAGGCATTCATATATTTTAGACAAGGAATGGCAAATTTAAAAAAACTTCAAAACTTATTACCTTCTTCCCCAACATGTTTGAACTTGTTTGATGATTCAACACGAAAAAAATTGAACAATTTAAAGCAGTATTTTGGATCTAATGAGGATGAGGCTGTTTTTCCTGTACTTTCTGAAAGCTTTGTGGATGAAACTGGGGATGAAACAGGAGGTAAATTTTGAATTTAAATTGTTTACCCAACCAGTACCACTTGGCATTATGTCTAAGCTTCAAATTTGGGTGCAAGTATATTATAACATACATATCTTATAGCGTCGAGCTTAAAACAAAGGATTAGTACAGTGTGTTTAGTGCTACTGTAGGTTCTATATTTTTCGTATATGCGTCCAGTGGTTATTACACTACACATAAATTGTATGTAATTGATGCTCATAGATTATACAGAAAATAAAATTTTATTCGACCTATTTCAGAATATCTTGGTGTTTTATCAATAGAAGATGATTTTGTGGAAACCGGGTCTTCCGGACTGAAGTGCTCTATATGTAAATCCAGTTTTGAAACTGCTATATTGCTGGTAAGTGTTTTCATTAGTATAAAATATTTGATTGAACCATAACACTGGGTTGTACAGACATGCCACTTATCAGGCCTGAACCCGAATCTCTGGCATGTGAGGGAAAATTGTGTCTACTTTTCAGGCCTGGAAATAAATTGAAGTATCAAATTCTTATTATTTTGTTGTGATTTCAGGCTTATTGTTTAAGGGTAAGTGGTATGTCTAGTTGTATACCTGGCAGAAACAAATAATAGTCTACAGAAATTAGCTCTTTCAAAACTACTTTTAAAATAATATCAGAGAAGGTCGGTATGTTGGATGTCAACAAAAACATAAGAAATTCTACGATTATTTGTTCTTATTATGAGCAAAGATTAGCAGTTCTCCAATTCGCTTTGTCGTGTGTGATATCATTTGGATATCCTGGTGAAAAGAGTGTAGAGGAGAATATTTTTAAACTTTGTTTAGAGTTTAGTTTTCATTTGTTGTCACCTTGCTCTTTAAATAAATATCACGGTACTTTCAGGCCTGTGATTCTTGTATTATGCAACTGTTGATAAAGAAGACTCTCTAGGAACTAATAAAAGAGTTTGGACTCCTAGCTACCGGTTGGTTATGTAGTAACCACACACCTGCGGACCCAGTACCCTCAACTTAGATGCATATCTATCCAAGACCAGAAAAGTATTAAAGAGGAAGTCAACGCAAAAATTATGTTCTCATAAAAGTTACACTTTAGTCTAAATAACATAAAGAGGTAAAAGTTAGGAGCTGTTTGCTTTTTCTTCCTGCTGAAAATAGAGCGTTTGTATACCACGAAATCGTTGAACGTTTACAAACTGCATTTGTATTGCAAAGACTGGGTTATAATAACAAGAATGACGTCACTGAGTTCAAAAGATTTTGCGTGAAGCGAGAAGAGTCTTGTTCTTCTGAAATATTTTTCTTTTTGTTGATTTAAATAAATAAGTTATGAGTGACAGAGATGAATGTTCAAGCAGTACTGCAGGAGCTGAGAACAATATACCAGATATTTCTCTGTTACAAATGTTCAACTTTGAATCAACGCTTTCGAAGGAAGAGCTTGAGCTTCTACCAGAAAGTAGTGACACCGGTTGTAACAGCGATAATGAAGAACCTCATATGGGAAATAATACTTGGTGTTCATGTGGAGATCACTACAAACTATGGCCATGAGAAAACTAACGCAAAGAAGATTTTGCAGTGTCAAATCAAACACAAGAAAGTTTTTAAAAATAAACAGTTTAACGATGGATCGTCCGAAATGGAAGAGAAGTTTGAACCAAGAAGTATTGAAAATATTCTCACAGATTATACCTTTGGAGGAAGTAAAAAAGTGATAGTAAAAACAAAACCTTCATCAGTTTATCATTGAAAACAAATTCAAGAAGAAAAAAATATATCAGCAGCAACTATAACTATGTGGGTGGTTTTGAAGTTTATAAACTCTCACCCTCAAATCTCTTTGAAAACATTTAGGCTCAGAATTTTTGGAACAGATGAAATGACCAGGATCTTTTGATAGGTTATCAGCTCTTATATTTATCAACCACTTTTTTCGCAAGTCATTGTTTTGGTTTGCTGACAGTATTCTATGAAAACTTATACTTTTATCCTGTGAGGAACGACTTGTAAAACCAAAGGCTACACAATTAGGCATATTGCTCGACTTCTGTTACTATCAATGAGGCTAGTAGCAAGATCTCAACACTACGATAATTCATAAACAAAAGAGGTTTATTTGGCGCCAAACCATTTTAATTCAAGTTGATGGGAAATAAAAAAAACTGTATTCCCAAGGCTGGAATCGAACCGGGAATGCATTATTTGCCTATCCTGTCACCTGCGATAAAATGTTTTGAACTCAGTTACGTCATTCTTATTAATATAATCCAGTCTTTTCAAAAATGCTAAGGAGATCGAGATTTTGTGGTGGATTTTTGTTATGTTAACATTGAATTTTTTAAACGAGGAGTCTGTGATAAGAAGTAAGAAGTTTTGAAACATGTTATTTGAGATATGTCTGGTATTATATTAAAAAAAAAAAATTGTGTTTATTTCCCCTTTAAGAGCATGCTAATCAGAAGCATTAATGCAGTAGAAAACCAGTCTTCATTATCCTTAACCAGATAGAGAACCACCACTGTCGTAGCACCAAAACTGGTCCAAGAAGGAGTGTGAGGCTACTGATAACCATACTTATCTGTCCCTTAAAGGTGCTTTTATCGAGACACCATCTCTAGGAAGGTGGTCTAGCAAGGCTACAGAGTCTCTTCTACCCATGAGACAACATTTTGCTCAATTCTGAATTCAAGTAAAAATTAACTAGGTCTTTACCTGTTGTGTTCGACCAACAAATAGGAGTAAAGATAACCTTTACTATTTTCATGTTCCAAAATGACATTTAGGACATTTATGCCCAAAAAAATTATATTTGGCACACTTTCTCTTGTATAACTTATAATTTAATGTTGTTTTCGGTGTCATGCTAGAAAGAACCAAAGTTTTTTTTTCACATAGACGCGCTATATGAATTATATTATGTAAAAAATATGTTATTAAAAACTGATATACAGGTTGAAGTAAAACCTGGTATAAGACAAATCGTTTCGACCAGCCTTCTGTGCTATCAGGTAGATACATTTTTCATATGTAGTTGTTATTTCTAGTTTACTGTAGTTCCTGGCTTTGTAAACAAATAGAAGAACTATGTAGTCTATTTGAATGCTTGGTTATGTTTAGAGAGAACATTGTAAGTTAGACTGGCATCGATATAATGCAAAACAAATATCACTAGCTAAACCCCCCGTTTCTGCTGATGAATTTGCCCAACAGATATCAGGTATGCTTGATTTTAACCAAATATGACGATACTAATTCTAACTGCAATACCAACTACAAAATTCACGGTAGTTAATCTTGACAAAACATTTCAAAATATAGATGAAAATAATTTACAGTTAAATTATATTGCAATGCAAAACCTTTGTTGGGATCTTCTTTTTTAAAGTACAATGATAGTTGAGTTTCTACTGAAGAAGAAAACTGCAGGGTTTTTTCAGAAATATATTCTTTACTACTTTTTTTACTGCTCTTTATAGGCGAATTATCAAGTATATCAGGATCAGATTCAGAAAGTGATGATGACTTAAACCCCATATCAAGAAAGGAAAGTGAAAATGAGAAAGTTTGTGAGCTAGATGATTCTTTGTCAGATGTGAATGCATTTTTTATGAAACATCCATCCAAATGTTTTTACACTACTATTGACAAACAACTATTGGCCGTTTCTAGAAATATCATTGGTAATAACCAGGTACTGTAGATTTATTTTGTTTTTAATATGGTTTTCATTTACAACAACAGAAATAATAAAGTCCTTAAGAGAGATGCAATGAGTCTACCATCAGTAAAACTCTACCGAAAAAGTTGCTTTGAAATGGAATTTTAAGATGACTTCTTATATAAAATGAACTAATGAAGAGAAGCATATCCATAGGCAAAAACTTGTTCAAAGTCTAAATAAGAAGTTAGAACAACGTCAAACAAAATTGCTCTAGCATCTTTACTGCTGACTTTGAACAAGTGTTTGACCACAGGGCAGGTGATTATTTTGCAAGTAAATTTCTCGTAAGGATGGACGTACAATTGTTGAAATAAAAGTAAATAATCATTGTGGAAGAGATGTTTAAATATAGCTTCAAGCTTTATGCTCAAAAGTCACTCCACTGAAGCGAATATTTACTCTTATGTTGACCACTGGACTTATAGATAATTATGAACAGATTATGGAATCCTTCAAATGTTAGCTACGTTTACACGCTATGATAACTCTCCTGTGCCTAATTATAGGGGGCCCTATAATAGCATAAAATCTGAAAATCTTTAAAGGGGGAAGGGGTTGTTTTTTAGGTCAAGCTCTTATAAAACCTGCTCCAAATAAATGGAAATGGGTAGGGTTTTTTTTACCAAAACAGGAATTATCCATGTCCACTTGTAATGGAAAGATAATAATTATGTTCTATATCTCTAGAAAGAAAATATTAGTCATGTTCACATACAGAATATAGGAAAGGAATTATGGATTTATTTGATGTTTTCTGCTGGTCATTTTGCTGGTATTGTATTTGATGGGTGAGTAGAATTATTATGTGAGAAATTCAGTTGCATTGGCAGACATTAAATCTTGTAGGTTTAGCTAACTAATCAAACAATGCTGCCGCTGCAAGCAGTGTTCGAAATGAGGGCAAATAATCAGAAGAGATTTTTGAGCATAGCTTCAAGTTTTCAAGCTTGATAGTGGTTATTTGATCTTATTGATGTTCCAAAACATTGTTTCTGAATTTTATATTAGATCGGAAAGAGCCAATAATAAAAAAAAACCTTTATTCGGTACTGTGTATCTTATTCGTACTTATTTTATTTTTCACTTATTGAATTGATAATGTATTCTTATTTTTCATCTTAATATTTGTGCACGACCACCTATGAAAAATAATTACACTCATTCGGGTAAAGCACTCATTTAGAGTGGCAAATGCAAAGCAAGGCTAGATTATTTTTAACTATACTTTTGTGCATATTAATTTCCGTGCACGACGCATAATTCCTGTACTAAATTTTGCGTAAAAAGTAACCTTTTTGTACAAATGCATGGAAATTAGTATGTCTAAATACAAGTAAGGTAATTATTTTGTTCTACAATAAGTTCTGGAAAAATATATATATATCTTTTTTATTGCCACTATCGTAAAAAAATTGGTATCTATCTTTCCAATGTTTCTTGATTCTTGATTCATAAAAGGGTAATAATTCAGCTCTGCAGGATACTGTGCAATACTACCAGCAATATTTTGAAATATGCGTTAACTAAATTGTATTATTTTCTAATTTAAGGAACAAGATTCTTGCTCATAAAACGTTTCATCGTTACACTATACGTGCTAAACGTGGTACAACACAAGCAGTTCATGATAAAAAGCAAGGGGGTGCTAAGTAAGTTATATAATCCAAGTCTGAATTTAACTGCCAAGCATCACCTGTGGAGGAAAGTTTTTTGAGTATAATTCTCAGCTATAAAGCTGAGAACTATTCAACCCTCCTCCACATGGATGCAACTTGATGCATTCATTTGATATTATTAAGTATGGTGCAACATACATTGCAGTATCATAACAATAAGGGATCATCTCAAAATTTTGTTTCGTCTCTAAAACCAAACTCAACAAAAACTATGCAGAAGAGTGTTACATCAACCAACTTGCAATGGATTGGTTTCTTCGGTACGAAGAAAACAACCGATTGCAAGAGTTGACGCAGTACTCAATTCTCTGTAGATTTTATTTATAATCTCTGGGCAGGAGGATAATTTGAGCATAGCTTCATGTTTTATAGCCTGAAGCTATGCTCGAAAACTACTCTTCTGGAGTGTTTATCTGCATGTTGCTACTTATGAAACATTGCAACACCTATGTCAAAACGAATCTAACATTTGTTTCAACATTGTGCATCAAAATTTGATATAACAATGTTGTATCAAATGTTTTCGTTTGTTCACCACTTTGGGTTTGTCAATGCGTTTCTCTTATAAATTACAGATCTGTAGGCGCATCAATAAGAAGATACAATGAATCTGCTCTCACTAAGGTTTGTCAATAAATGATGTTCATTCTGAGCTTTTATTTTAAATTCAACTTGTGTTTTGTATAACAGATAATTTCAGTTTTCTTTTTTCTCTTATTAGGAAACCCAAGAACTTATCACATCTTGGTCAACATATATCAATAGAGCTGAAAAAATATTTTACAAATGTTCAATATATAACTCACATGTTATATTTGATAATAATAATTTATTCAGAAAAGGTGAGAAATAACTGCAATACATCTGTTTTGGAGAAGTGTTTTATCAGTACAAGCCTTTGAATCAACTGATGGACATCTCCTGTCCAATCCAACTGAAAACTAAACTGAAAAAACACTCCACCACAGCTGATATTCAACAGTTCTTTCAAGACTTGTAGTTTTTAATCCGCCAAACACTTCAAGCACTTTTACACTGGTGATGCCCGACAGTTATTTTCAGGTATGAAGCTTGCAGTGAAATGATCTTATTTGTGTTGAGTGTTGATTATGTTCTAAATTGCTTTAAGAAACAATTTGCTAACCTACGATATTGACCTTCAATTGCTCATTTTGGTCTCATTCTCTCTTCTTCTAGCCAAGGATTGAATTCCTTGTTACAATAATGTTACGTCAATTTCTACCAATGGAATATCCACTTTTGACTTCTGCAGATAATTTTTCACCTAGTGTAAATCAACTTTAATGATAAAAGTTTTACGTTCTATATTTCATATGCATAAAATCATGATCGCGTATGGCCAAAAAACAAACATTTTGTGGAATGGAAATTTTAATCATTTTTGCTGAAATTTATTATTGCGGATTGTAAATTTGACTAATTTTGCAAGAATTTTGCGGATTTAGATTTTATTAATTTTTGTGCAAATTTATTTTTGCAGATTTGAGTAAAATCCGCAAAATCCACAAGTTATATATAAAATTTCTTCCTTTAACGTAATCACTGTGGAGGAGTGATTTTTGAACATTGCTTTAGACTAGAAAGCTTGAATCTATGCTTAAAAATCACTCCTCCTCAGTCATTATTAACTCTTCAACCGCTGTATTGCTTTATTCATTACAAAGCAATATGTGTACTTTATTTAAATGAAATTAGTGAGTGTATAAAAATCCAAAGAAAACAGATTCTTTTGTGGAAATTATTATTTGTTATTGAACTTTGTTTTAGATGATATCAGATGTTCAAAAATATCAGGGATAACAAGAAGACCTACGTTAAAAGAGGTGAAAAGAATCCATAATCTCTTTTCTACTGTTGAAATATATGGTATGAGCAATATTATTACTTAATCAATTAATTAAACAAATAAGAAGGCCATTAAGAATGCCAAATATTACTCATTCACAGTGATTCTTATTATATTGTACTGAAAATTATTGTAAGTTTTGTGAGAAAGCATTATCTTGTGGAGGTAGTATATTTTTTTATATTTTTTTATTCTCAAAAGAAAACTCTAAAAAAAGAATTACAAACCTAAAACAACATTGACAACGTTGTTCTAGCGTCTTTACTGCAGACTCGACAGGTTTTTGTGCACTGAGAATGCTCAAAAGATGTTACTGTCATTAATATTTCGTTAAAATAAGACTTCTCTTAATATGATATGCTCTTTATATTTCATAGGTCCATTGAATCCCATTGAGCAAAGAATCAAGGAGCTTTTCCCTGCAAGAGTAAAAATTGAAACTGTTGAACAGGATCATTCTCATTCAGATATTGATAATATTGAAAAGCAAGAAGATGAAAATAATGCTACTGCTGCTGTTTCTATGAACTTAAAAGATAAAAGTAAAAAGAAGCAGAAGAAAACAAAAACAAATTTACAAAATAGAAATGAGGAGATGAAGACTAAGCAAATAGTTACAGCAGAAGAAGAATATGTCGAAACAGACAGTAAGATTAGATTATTGTTGCTTTTTATTGTAATGGATGGGTCTTTATTAGATCAGTTTTGCAATTATTCCAGTCAGCAAAAGCTTGTTAACACGCTAGAACAAAGTCGTTCGACGTTGTTCTAGCGTCTTTACTGCTGACTTTGAACAAGTTTTTGCCTATTGTGCCAAAAACCACTTTGTTTGGAAAAAACCATATTCCCCCAAATTCGACAAAAATTAAACAACCCTGCCGGCACATGACGCCGTATCAAGGCCAAAACATTTTGACGTTGTTACGACGTCGTGTGCCCACTAGGAATGAGCTTGCTTTTAATGGATTGGTTTTCCATGCCCAAAAGCCACTCTTCCAGCTATGTTATTTGCTATTTCTTTATAGAACTAAAACTTCTTTGGATGAAAATGTACAACTGGTGTCAACAGAACAATTTGAAGAAATTTCAATCATATTTTATTCAAAATAACATTATTGTCAACGAAATTACTGATTCTGAAATTAAATTACTAAATACAGCCACTACAGAAAATTTAAAGAACGAAAATATGAAGAGCGAAAATATGAAGAGCGAATTGGAAACAGTTGATTCAGAATTGAATACAGAAGAACTTTTACTTTGGAGGGAATTTTTTGAAAAGGACTATCTTAATTATTGTTCATTTATAAATGGTGAAACTTTACTTCATGCTGCTGTTAAGAGTTCATCAAATGAATTAATCTTGTTGTTACTGCTCTTAGGTTCTGATCCATGCATAAAGTAAGTCTTGTTTTAGCGTGACATAATTATTGGTTATGCGTGAAAGTTTGGAATTCTTTTTTTTTTGGTGCAATTTAATTCCCCCTTTTTTTTTGTTGCTTCAGGGGACTTCTTTAGTAGATTGTATTTGGCATGTGGGAACTTGTTCTAACGGACTAATTCTAAAATAAGGTAGAAAATATGTTTATTAATTATGAAATAGTTGGAATAAAAATCATCACAGTGATTATTTTTGTATTCTATTCTTAGAAATAAAAATGACAAACTACCGTATAACATAACAAAAGATAAAGATACCAGGAATGAATTTCGCAGATTCATGGCTAAATACCCAGACAAGTATGATTATAAAAACGCTAATGTAAGCAAATTTCTGTCCGTTTTATGGCAACTTAATCCAGCACAGTATCTTACACAGCAGATTCTTTTAGTTTTTCTGTCCTTATGCTACTAGATACAGATCAGTGCTGGAAATAAGAACAAATAATCACAGTGGAGGAGTGATTTTTGAGCATTATCTTCAGGATTCATAGCTTGGAACTATGCTTAAAATCAACTCTTTCACAGTGATTATCTGATCTTTATTTCCAGCATTGCAGACACTTAAAATGCTCCTAAGGCAGAAAGAAGCTAATACATCTCCTATGCCCCCATTCACAACGATTCTTTGAAATTATTGCCACATATATGTCCGCGAAAAGTCTATCATTACTACTAAGTGCTCAACCACTAAAATAAATATCTACGAAATGCGCTTTTTTAAGCCCTCGAAAATTATTCATTAATATTCATAGTCTTTCAAATAAAAACTTGTTTACTGAAATTCTTATTACTACGAAATCTTTTAGATTCCAAGTGCCCTTACTGAAGAACAAGAAAGTGAACAGCAAAGAAAAAATGCTGAAAAGAAAAAAGCACAAAATAAAGCTAGGAAAGAAAGACTAAAGGTAAAGTTTTAAAAGGGTGGGGATGGAATTAAAAAAATAAAAACTATTAAAAATAAGATTACTTATACTGGACTTACTGCCATTAGTGCATGAAATAAGAGCAAATAATCAATGTGGAGGAGAATATTTTGAGCTTGCTCGCAAACCTCTCTTCCATAGTGATTATTGCTCTTACCTTATCAGGGAAAAAAGACTGGAATAAAAAAAAGTTTGATCGAAATATTTAAGAAAAGAGACATTATTTTAAATGTTGATTTTTTTTTAATGTCTATTTTGTTCTCCAGTAAACCCAGCCGCCAAAAACCTGTTCAAAGTCAGTAAAATAACGTTAGAATAATGTTGCCGGCTGGGAAACGATCTCGATCTTGAAATTCGTAATTTGTTGTAAAAGAAAAAATTGATGTAAATTGAGCTTCTCTTATTAAGTTAAACGCAATCAGAGAAAAGTAAATTGTTGATGTTAAAAAAGTCGGGAAAAGTTATTAGGCGGGTAAAATAAAAATTGGGAGGAAATATTGGCAGGGAAATTTTAGTCACCAAGCCAAAACCTTTCCCCGGGTTTTTCCCCGATAAGGTATTTCAAGATCTGCATCATTGATAATCCTATTGGTTGCGAAACCAACGCTAAGCAGTGTCTCCTAAGCAGTTTCAAAATCTGCCCTAAAACCTAAAACACAGACGAAATATGTGTAAAGCCTGGTTTTAATTAGAAAGATTTTGATCACAGTTACCAGATCTGGTCATTCAAAGTTTAGATCTATTAATTTCAAATCTAGCAACTTTCTGTGTGACCAAGTGTCGCATCCAAGGCCACCTCAACACAAAACGAAATGCACTGGTCGCGTAAACGCTTTCATGACGCTCTCATGAAAAGTCTTTATTACATTATAGTTAAACTTTTGCATTAAAGTATCAGTGTTATAAATTGCCCACTCTAAGGGTTGATTTCCACGAAGCGAAAAATTTGCCGCGAAAGCCAAAAGAAGATATTCATTCTATTGGGACACTTTTTCGCCTCGTGGAAATCAACTTTTAAATTATGCGAAGTATTGCAATCAGTTTGAAATATTCTAGGTAAAGAAAGCTGAAGAAAGACAAGATAAACTAGCAGAGAAAGAGCAAAAATCTTTCGAGGCATTGTCAGATCGTGAAAAGGTAATCTATGTTTGGTACCACACTTATTCACTTTTTAATCTTTACCCAATTTGGTCAAATACGGGCCTTTTTATATCTACTACATTCAGCCTCGTTCCCCGGGCTTCGTTCCGCTTTTTACCATGGGAACCAGATTATACTAAAGTAGCTGCTAATTAACTACGCATTATTTTGATAAGACCACTACTAAGCAACCCTACTAACCTTTGTTTAATATTAGCAGCAATGTATGATCGTATACACTTAGAATAAATACTTTAGGAGAAGGACTTTAAAAAACCCGAAATCTTTGCGTTCTGCCGTAATTAACTTTCGCGAATGGCTCAATAAAGAACGCTTCATATAAATAAACTTATGGAGGCAAATCGTATACTCTGAAATAGGGAGGATCTGTTTGAAATTAACTACCTATACAAAATACATGAGTCCTATTTGATAATGAAGCTTTAGCGTAATAAAGTTTCGCGAATGGTCTCTCAAAATTCGTGAAATTTAGCGAAACTTTCTGCTCCTAGAGTAAAGAAAATATCCTTTTTATATTGGAAATCCTCCACAATTCATTTGTTATGTCATTTAGAGAGCTGTAATGGCCGAGAGAAGATTTGCTGCTCAACTAAGTAATACTTTAAGGTACGTTATTACAAGCCTTCAAATAACAGTTTGTCGTCACCTGTGAATGAGTGTTCGCAGCTGAAAATTACACTCAATAAACACTCCTCCACAGGGGATATCTGGCAGTTATATTCAGGCTTATGCAGGCCAGTGGACAAAAACAACATCCGCAGTAAAGACGTTAGAACAAAGTTTTGGCTACTGCGTTATATATGATATTCCCAAGTGGAGACAGTATATTCCATATTGCGTATATTGTTGATTCGATGTGGTAGGCCGGCAGTTTACATTCAAGTCGGAAAATAGCTACCGGGCAGCTCCTGTGGAGGAGTTGGAGTTTATTTGGTATACTTTTCAACTGATATCGATACTTTCATCCATAGGTGATGTGCAACAGTGATTTTTTTTAGTGAGTGTTGATCTTGAATAAAAGCGAATGTTGAATAAGTAAACATACCGTATTTCTCCGCCCATGTTAGCACTCAAGGTGACTGATTTTCGGGTGTCTTTTGTGTATTTTTATGAATATGTTTGTATGCTTTTGCAGCGGCTGTTGAGCACGTGAATGAAAAAGCCTTACGAATCACAGATAGGTCCTGGGCCTTAGCGCGGATAAATACGGTATGGTGTGAAGGGTTACCCCAGATAGGGGGGGGGGAGATTTTCGTCCCCTATTCTATGTAATTTTGTAGCTCCAGTGAAACTACGAAATAAGACAAAATAATTAGCTATTGTAGTAGCTTGTAACCAGGGTTTCTTGGCATTTTTGAAAAACGGAAAGCGCTTTTCGTTTTACGCGGTTGTATTGTGGAGGAGTAGATGTGTGGTTTTTGAGCATAGTTTTTTAGATTACAAATCCAGAAACTGATAAAATATAGCTCCTCCGGAGTGATTATTTACACTTATTTCAAGATAGACATATTATAAGATAACATTTTCTTTATTTTAGATGTGCTCACTGCCGTACGTCAGTTTCCGAAAAAGAAGCATTTGAACGATATGACTATAAATATTGTAGTACAAAATGTGTACAAGAACATAAATTGATCATTGGAAAATAAATAAATAAGTAGTCTTCTTAAATGAACCTTTTCTATGCTGGCTCGTGAGTGTAACGACTTCAAACTCACTGTATAGAGCGTGACCAACCTACTCTTTATAGGTCTATCAAATCAATGCCCTTAAAGCTTTTTTGATATCACACGTCATTTTTACATTGTTTTGTTATTGTTCTTTTATATAAAAAAAAATTGTAATAATAACTACTGTAACTTTGTAAAACATTTTGTGTGATCATGCCACAGAATGTGTCTGAAAGCTTACGAAATACATGGGCGTGTCAAGTTGAATTGCGTCGCTCTTCTCCTCTTGATATAAAACACTATCTCTACTTTACATGTCTTCTTAAATGATTGTAATCATGTCGATACCTCCTAGTCTTGGGATACATGCTCGTGCCATTGAAGTTTAAGTAAGGCTGTTGTTTGATTTTTAGCGCGATACGTAACTGCCTTATACAAACCGTAGGTTTGTATAAGGGGCGGAAGCTACAGATGTCCCTTCCACTAAAAATTATCTGAATTATTCTCTAGTTTAAACAAGTTCAACAACGTCCCGCTTTAATTTTCATGTTCATACTATTTATTGGTTGTCCGGTGTGAATCGTTGATTTTCAGAACCACCTTTTTTTCAGAACCACCTTTTTTTAGAATTTATTAAAGCGTCTATGGGAAAGTGCCAAACTCAAAATTATAGAAACCCAAGGCGTTTTTGCGAATTCTTTACACAATTCGCTAAGTAGCAATATCGCGGTATTAAGTTATAGAAGTTATTCAGACAAAAACAAATTTCAAACAAATAAAATGTCTAAAAAAAGCTTTTGTTTAGTAAAAACAACTCGCACACTTGCTAAATAAGAAAAAAATCAATGTCGTAAAAAATTTATTAGCTATAATTTGATATTATAGATATATTTAGATATTGTTACAAATTTTACTCATTGTATGAGAAACAATCCAATTCGCCCGTTTACGCCCGATTATACTATTTTGTAATTTATTGCGTAGGAGAGTCGTGGTAAAATAGGTGATAAAAACTTTCAGATAAAATCGTGGAAAATAATACTGTAGACAACAGTCAAAATTTCAACGTAGAGAAAAGTCTATATTTTTTATTTTCAAAACGAATGGCACGACCATTCGAATTTGTTCCAAAAGCCTTGGTACTAGACTGCTGGGAACAACAGAATATTCGCCGAGTTTGCAATAAGTAGCCTGAGTTGTCGTAGTTAGGGACTGGAACTCAGGCTAGCAATAAGGTCCTAAGATCCTTAGATCTTGGAATTTGTTGATGGTAGGGTGCCATCGTAACGAACCGGGCTAAATACCTGAACCCGGATCGCCCCCCGAAGGGAAGAATTTTGCGCCAAGACAGCACAAAACCCTCATGCAACCTGTGCAATACGACCAAGACCCCCAGTAGTTCAGCTAAACGAAGTTTAAAGCCCCGAATCGGAAGTTCGGATTCGCCGTAAACTGTTCAGCAAAGACTTACCTACTGGGAAAACTGTAGTTTTCAGTGCAGTATTTTACCTCGACTACTCATTACAATGAAACGGGAATTCACACGTCGGCGCAAACCGTTATTAATCTCATCGGAACGGAGCGAGGCAAATCGTATCTACACTCGATACTACACTTGATCTTAGCCATTAGGCCGAGAAGCGATCCTTAGATCTTGGTATATTTCTGAGACGAATCTCCAGGGACTTCTCGTGGTCGTTTTCCGCATTTTGTATTTACTTGTGGCGTGTATTGTACGTCGAAATTTGTAAAATGTCTCATATTTTCTTTCCGGGATTGTAGGAAATAGCAAAAGGTAGCAAAAAATAATCCCTTTGTTTTATGAGTTAATTAAGAAAATTATTTCCTAATAGCGAGAGTTCATTGGAGGTTCATTGTCCCGAAAGTTTTTAAGGAGTTTGTTAATAAAAAGCTATACGAATCAACGTTTAGTTCGGTTATCAAAAGAGTGTATATTGTACCGATTTTATATACGAAAGGCAAGCATTGATACTTTTCTCAGGTCAATTTTCATTTGCTATTGAGAATTCGGAAATCCGATCTAATAATGGGTATCAATTAATTAGCCTGGTTTTATTGGTATTTATAGCCTAGTTCAGAACACTATGGTTTAAAAATGTCTAAACTTATAAGTATGGTTTTGTAACCATAGCAACGTGATCATGTTTTGAGCATTATAATACTAGTCATTAAACGTTAGCAATGTTGTAAACACTATAGAGTAAAATCATTCATAACTGGAGTACGCAAAACTTTTATATATTTGTGGCAAATAAAAGAAAGCTGCTGTTAAAATATTCAAGTAAGGGACCTTCTCTAAAATCAAGTTTGCAGAGATAAATATCAAGTGAACGATCGTACAATGAATTGGTTAACCTAGCACTCTTTCTGTGTGGCTTCATTGTTGTTAAGTTTGGTCAACGTTATTTCTTTATGCCGACCAAACCAAATAAGTTTGTTTAGGAAAGCAATTTTATTATTTTAATGATTGTTATGTTGATTGGTAGTAATAGGTTTATTTATTAGCAGTAGATAAGCTTTACCTTTCGACAGTTTCTCGTTGAATCTTTTATGCCAGTCTTTTCTACCTTACTCCTAATTTTCGCGCCCCTTTAATTTTCGCGCATTTAAGGTACGCGAAAGTTAAAAGTTATTTTTGCGCATTAAAGGCAAAACAAATTGGGCAATAAAACGGACGAAAGAGCCGAAAGCAGGCAAAAAATGAGCGATACCCATACCAACATATTTCATTATTATTGTTATTAGGATATGCACTTGGTTAGAACATTTTTAAATAGAGAAGGTCTTCAATATGACAACACCTAATGGAACATTTGATTATACAAGGAAAGTACCATATTTACTTTCACCAACATCGGGTACAACACTTGATCCTCTTACAATTTCACAATCATCCAGTACATTGTTTGGCTCTACAGCAACAGTATCTCCATTGATTTCACCAGCACCAAATTCTGGAATTTATGGTGTAACGGATCCACCAACATATCTGAGTCGTCACGAAGTTTACCAGCGTCTAGTTGGGGATGAAAAGTATATACATGAAGGTAGAGATGACCAAGATCAAGAGAATCATGACAGCGAAGAAGAGATGAGCGAAGAAACAAACAAAATCACCATTAACAAAGGGTTACTTATTTATAAAGCATTTTACTTTCTTTTCTATGGTGCAGTTGGATCACTATTTCCATACTTAGCAGTATTTTATAAACAACTCTACTTATCTGCTCAACAAGTTGGGTTTTTAATCGGAATTCGACCGTTTATACAGATGTGTACTGTACCTCTATGGGGTGCACTAGCAGATACATATAATGTAAAAAAGTTGATCTTATTAATGTCTTTAGTAGCATGGTTAGCAACAAACTATAGTATAGTTATAGTGAGAGTACCCCCTGAAACTGCATGTAATACTTCAATTGGTATGATACAATTTCCTAAGCTTGGCAAATTAATTGAGGGAAAAGCTATGGGGATTAGAAATACGTCAATAAATCGAGGAGAAGGTGACCACTATTTACTAAAACATAACACAACTACGAAAGAAATAAAGAGAAATAAACGTGATGATCTACCCGAACAAAATGAAGAAGAAATAGTTATGCTTACACTTACCCGAATAAAAAAGACAAATCTCAAAAAACGTCGAAATAAGAAGAGTGCGTCATCTTTATCACGATCAAAACAAAGTGTAGAAGGTGGCAGAAAAATACGAAGGATAGCAAATGAATTCTTGGCAATAATTTACTCTCGGTCACCAGTAAATTCAAGATCTCAACGCAGTACTGATGTTACCAATACACGAAACAGTTTATGGAGTAAAGTGAATACAAGTTTACATGATCCTGGCACACCGTTACAACGAATTCTAGCAGCTGATGAATTAGAAGAGGAATTTGATTCGTTGAATACAGATGACGAATATCCTTGGCCTTTAGGTAACACATTATCTACTCACAGTGGTCACACAATGACCAACACGTTTGATCAGAAATGTGTCCACTGAGAAAATAACATTTTAACCTTATTTGGCCTGGGTTTTTATGGAGCTGGTAAGGTTTGATGGATTCCGCCCCCACTCACCCCCATTTCCCCTTTGAGATCTCAGGATTGGCTGAACATATAGTCATGAAACATAGTATGGCATGATACTACAACATCTAGTGCACATTTTTGAGTACTTATTTTTTATGACAATGGAGATGGACATCGTGAGTATTGACGTCATCAAGAATATTGTTTTGCTAAAATGTTAATTAAGTGTTGACCTAAGTTTCTGGAAAGTTTCAGCACTACAGCATGGTTCCATCAAAGATTACGGGAGAGACTTTGTGTCTCCCTCCCCCTCTGGCTATTCAGAACCCCAAAAAACTCGGCTTGAATCGGGTTAAGTCTCCCATCTTGTTTTGACAGATCTTTGTACAATTCGTTTACAGATAACATTGAATCAAAAGAGACAACCGATGCAGCAGAATCATCTAAAAATGCTTTGAATATATTCATCGTCTTGATTATCATTACCATATTAGGTACTGTTGTTGCCTCACCTGCTGCTACAATTGCTGACACAGCAACTTTAGAAAAACTCGGTGAGTATATCAGTATTATCTTCTGCAATTCTCTATTGCTATCTTACGAAATTGAAAAAAATATATAAAATCCTGAGACGGCTAAGTCTAAGAAAAAAATGATTTCAACTCTTAAGGTCGGTATCCATGAGGCGAATATTTCGCGGTGTCAGCCAAAAGAAGACATTTCATTGGTAAGAATTTCTATCACACTCAGCATGACATTAGAATCCAAACCTCAAAGTAACCACGGGACGTCACCTGTGGAGGGGTGGATTTAGTACAGTTTTCAGCTGCAAAGCAGTTATTTGCAGTTTTGATGGCTGTAAATTATTCCTTTCATCCTAATTTGCTTTTAAAGATATTATATCTGAGTCAGCATGACTTATCACAGTGAACACATAACATCAGAACAACGTCGAATGTTTGAACATTGTTTTAACATCGTGTGCCTGAAGGGATTTTACCCACGCTGGAGATCTGAGTGGTTTTTTGAGGCAAAGCTTCAGACTGCAAAGTCTAAAGTTATTCTCAAAGACCACTCCTCCATAGTGTAAAGTTGGAAAGTTTTACAACCCCCGCTCTTAATCTAATCCCCCGCTTATACCTTTTAGGAAATCAACAATAACATAAAACAGTAAAACAGACAACTCTCTAAAAAGCTAAAATACACGCTAAAAATAACATATAATTTAGCTATTCGACTAGTCCCTAAGCAATTGCCTGCTACATAAAACCTGGAGTTAGCGATTATAAAGTACCATTGTTATCATGTGTATATAGTTATGCATATCCCCCCCCCCCGTCACTCGCTTATTCTAACCCCCTCCTCTTTGGTTACTTGATACTGCAGAGTATTTATTTGCTCATATTTCCAGCACTGGTCGCTCTCTCTCTTAGGTGACAACAGTTATCAATACGGATATCAACGACTGTGGGGAGCATTTGGATGGGGTTTGTGTGCATTTGTTGTTGGAGCAATCGTTAGTAGTATCCAACTTGCTGAATGTAAACAAGGACGTCATGTCGATTACATATTATCATTTTATGTATATGCTGCAATGATGGGCTTAGCATTCTTATGTGCCGCGTTCTTTAAATTCAATCCAGTGGAAAGTAATGTAGCTTATACAGAATCCCTATGGGATGCGATCAAGATGTTCAGTGACTGTCAGCATATATTATTTCTTTTCACATTACTCACGACAGGTGCATCTATGGGTTTTGTGCATACATTTCTATTCTGGCATTTACATGATCTGGGTGGTACACAGTTTCTATTTAGTGTTATATCAGCTGTACAATGCATATCAGAAGTATTGATGTATCTATTGTCCACATATTTACTAATAAACATTGGTTGCGATAACGTCTTATATATCGGTTTACTGGCGAATGTTGTACGTTTATTTGCGTACTCAGTATTGACTCAACCTATCTATTCAATTGGATTAGAAATATTACAAGGAGTTTCATCAGCTTCGGTATGGACAGCTGCAATTTGTTATATTGGTTTGATCCCAGGAACACCTGTAACGTTACAAGCTTTACTACATGGTATATATTGGGGACTTGGTCATGGGGGTGGAGGTATATTGGGTGGAGTTTTAGTAACATATTTCGGTTCGAATGCAACATTTATTGCTTATGGTGTGTTGTGTTTGATTAACTTTTTAATACTGGTCGCACTGAAATACCAAAGTAAAATAATGGAAACGTTGTGTAATTATACATACGTAGAGAATATACCAGCTGGAACCTATATATTAACATCTATGGCACAACGGCAACATAGTACTGATTGTGAACGAACTGAAGAAAATGCAGTAAGATAACGAATATCAAAACATCAGTAACATGACGATCATTTTTGTTAGAAAATAATAACAATAATGTATTTGTAGTGATTGTTTGAAGTATCTTCGTTACTAATTGACAAGTGACACACACTGATCATGCCTAGAAAATTTTTAAGAGTCTAGAAATATCGGGAAGATCAAAATTATTTTCTGAATATAGAAAATATTTGGCTAAATAAGATGGCTGCCACGCAGTGAACATAGACAACACATAATCTTTCTACAACAAAGGGTGGTTCCTTTGGCGATAATTTTTTTTTCTATTAATGATATGGTACTGAAATTTTGGGATTTTTCCTAACTTTTTTTATGGATTTTGACCATTAAACTTTTTTTAGAATTCATAAGTCGTTTTTCCGGGGGTAGATTAATTCTGAACAAAGGGTAATTTTTTTAAAATATAAAATTTTGCTAAAATGATCTCTGATGTTCTTAGGCTACCATTTGGATAGATATGGTTTAATTGTGGAAATACTAAATGAAATATACAAAAGTATTGTAAATTACAGATCAGATTTCATATTTTAACCACAAAACGACGGTTACTGATGACGTCATATGAAGTATTAATGACGTCATCAAATCAAAAATACTAGGTCAAAGTGTTTGCATTGAGTTTTTCTATAAGTGCACCAGGTTTCAAGCCATAAGTTATAGTGGCATTTGAAATGATAAATGATAACCATAACTTTGAAAGAACTTTTGATAAGTTTGGCACCCCATACAGGCTGATGGCGTCACTATCATAAAGTTATTTTGGCAGGACTTCAGCATTTGAAGATAGAACTAAGAAATATTTTCTCAATTAAACGTTATGGTTCCTTAAATTTAGGTGCTAAGATTTGTATAAAAATCGCAAATATTTAACTTGACTATTGCCACAATAGTGGTAGAAGTATAAGCACTTGTGCCAGAGAATAATCCTTAGGCATTTTATGCTTCCAGCATTATTAGTTTTTTTAAAAAAATATCTCCCATGCCTTAATTGGTTTACCAAAAGACCGGCCGGCCGGCATTAATAGAATGTGACTTTTCAATACTCCAGCAAGTCACACAATGTTGCTACAAGTTTAGTTCGAGACATTTTGCGAATTCTGGTGAATTTTCTGCGACACAAGTGAAACATATGCGCGTTATTGATATAGCTATTGTAGATATGATCTTACGACCTTAGGTCTTATTGCAAACTCTACAAATTCAGTTGTTCCTAGCAACCTAGCACCCAGGCTTTTGGAACAAATTCAAATTTTCGCGCCATTTATCTTCCTAATCAAAACTTAAGGCTTTTCGTCTAAGTTGAAATTCCGAATTTTTGCAATTTGTCTCATATGTTTGTCCCAAGATGACCAAGATTGTATATCAACGTTTTCGAACGATAATAGTACCAAAACAAGCCCAATACGCTGCATGATTGTCTTCTGTTCAGCACTGGCTTCTTAGATTTACATTGAATTCTGGAAGAACTATTTAAATTTATAGAGGGGGCCTGGAAACAAGGATAGAAAAAATCTCAATATTTCTTCATGCTCAATGCGATGAAACAGATTCACTAATTCAATGTTAATCATTCTCAAAATGAGAATGAAAACGAAAGTTTGAACGGAACATGAAGGAAGATTCATATTGAAAACAATGAAAAGGATTGTTATTTTGTTGATTATCTGCAGATATGGTATCTGTGTTGACACCACAAATTCCAATAGTGATGCTACGGAAGATGTTATAGTGAATAATATTTTAAAGAAAGCTATAGATTTAACAGAAAGGGGTTTTGAGATTGCTAAGAAAGACGTTGTAGCTGATAAGGTTTGCATAATATAAAAGTTTATATATTTTTCTCTTTTTTGCCTTTTATTATCCCTTTGAAAATATATGTACAGGAATATTGAGATAGATTTTATGCTGTAAACAGCTCTACAAATCTTCCAGAAAAGAGTGTTTGTTAAATATTGAAAATTGTATCATTCAATTAGTCACGTAGCCTGACGTACTCGTGTTTTCAATGCACTATTTAGCATCTGTTTGGCGTACAAGAATTTATAAGATCTCTTTATAAATGAACTAAGAGAAGAAGCGTCCAGCAGCATCTATTACAGCATAAGAATGATTTATTCTCCAAATATTCGAAAGCAGCCAACGGAGGTGTTCTTAAAAATAGGTGTTCTGAGAGGGTATACTGGCAGGGAATTAGACCTGTTCTTTCACTATTGATCATCTCCTGGCTGGGAAAATGATCTTTTCTGAAATCGAAGAAGCTCTAGCTGGGAAGATGATCTGTTCTGAGCTGGCTGGTCTCAGATGGGAAATCAAAAAGCTCTGGCTGGGAAAATAATCTGTTCTGGGATAAATCGATTCGGTATTGAGCTAGGAAATAGAGGTGTCCTTACGACAAAAATGGACATTTTTTAGGGAGAGTCTTGTGTAGCTGGAAAAACGAGCTGTTCTTACCACTCATTCTTGCTCAGCTAGGAAAACGAGCTGTTCTGAAAACAACACTAAAAGTTCGAATTGTATCTCAGCTAGAGAATAAGAACACCTATTTCTCAGAACACCTCCCATTGGCTGCTTCTGAACATTGGATAGGTCCTTGTTTTTATGACCTGAATGCTCCAAACACACATGTGTTTTATTAACCTGGTATTTTCCCAGATATATTTGCTGAATTAACTCTTTTTGAATTTTATGTCTTAACCCTATGCTAGGGGGAGGATTCCCCCTCCCTCCCCCCTACCACATTTCTTAGGATAACTTCCGAACCACGACAGCGATGATGCTTAAAAAACTTACCTAGTTTCAATATAAATCTATTTGACACATACTCCCGAAATTTGAACATCATACCTCGAGTGGATCAAAAGATACGGGTCATAACCTGAAACCACCTACTTTCAAGTGGGAAATCCTATGTAAAAATCGATATCATTATTTTACCATAACTTGTGTTAAAGTAATGGTAATGTTACATAACTTTGTGAAGTTACTTAAAATAATAAAATAAATAATTGAACCCGTTTTCCCGGATTTTTCCGATTTTTAAAAAAATCGGATTTTTGGATTAACATTTTGGTATTTTCTAAGATTTTCACCAAAAACTCGGAAACTGTGTAAAAGAACATTTAAGTACCTACCCAAAATTGCAAACAGAATGAAAAAAGCTTCTGTAGAACTCTTGTAATCAAAATTCTAAGAAAGTACAGTTTTTAAAGAAAATGAGCCAATTAAAATTAATTGTGATGAAGTCAAAAATGCTGACTACAGCAAAAAATATTTGGTACCATTTTTTTCCTTTTGTGATAGACTATAACTCTACAAAGTTTCACCTCAATTCTATTATTAGTCGTTCAAAAGTTATGGAGGGGGGGAAGGGGCGCCAAATTTGAGGAGCTCCGAAAAGCCCACCCAGGGTTAAACAAAAGGATGCAGAAAGTCTTGATTGGAAAGGGCTTATTACAGGTTTGTTCCTCTGCATTGACAATATTGTATATGTAGCCGCTGCTTAACTCGAACCTCCAAGGGAAACAGAAATTTGTTCGAGTTAATGAAAGTTCGTCTAATCCGGAGTGCTCTATAGCTCGAAAATTATAGATTTTAAGATGAAAGTTCGAGTTAACGGTAGTTTTTTACGCGCTTTGGAGTTGACGAAGGACTACAGGTGCCTTGCCAGTTAATAATTACTGGACAAATAAAGTTTGTAAATATTTTGAAAGAGGAACTTCTTAAATTAAAAGAATTGTAAACC
>JAULBZ010001099.1:0-24187 GCA_032360805.1 Neoturris breviconis | reverse complement strand
GGTGCAAAATGCTCTGGTTTGGGTTTTATAAAAACTCCACAGTAAACTCTTTCGAAGTGCAGATTTCCGAATTCCGCGATCGTTTGAACCATTTTTTAGGTCCCTTGAAGTAAAGACTCTTGTTTTTCCGAACTATTCTTTAAGGTGAATAGAATATACAAGTTTTCAAAAAATACCGTTTTCAAAGCGATGGTATCGCTAAACAAATGTGAAAAGGCACGGCCCAGCTAAATAGATTGATTAATTTATCATTAAGCAAAAATCAAAGCATTATCCATGTTGTTTTAACCCTATCCGGACCGTACTTTTCAGGGCTCTGAGTAGCAGGGTGGCACAAACTGCACCTTAACGTTCCTACCCGCTCTAAAATCTTTGATGGAACCAACCTTTGATGGAACCATCAAAGATAATTAGATCAACACTTACTTAACATTTGAGCAAAATAATTCTTTTTGAGACAACATTACTAATAATGACATCATAGCGGGAAAAGTATCCCTAGTTACCAAACAAAAAAAAATTAAAAAGGATACTAGATAAATTGTAGGAAAAGTTATAAAAGCCGTAGTCATTTAATTAGCAGGAGAGGGGGGCACTTTGGGCGGGGTTCAACTGTATCTCGTTAAGAAAATCTAAGGACATGTACAACTACAAGATAACTATCAACCCAACCAAGGTAGGTGGATACCAAATTACACATAATACATACTGCTTTTCTAGAAAAAAATCAAAATAAAATTGGTAGAAATTAGGACTTTCCCCTCCCCTCCTAGATCAGCCAAAGAATTCCCAGTGTGAACAGGATTAAAACGTCTGAAATTTCACAAGTCTGTCACAATACCTATTAAAAACGTTTTTGTAGGAAAATCCATATTATATATGTAATGGCATATTTTTACAATCAATATGTTGTTATTAATAATTTATTTATTCATTTAACCTCATTTCCGCTAAACTTGCGCGAAATAACACAGCAAACACCTGAAAATACTATTTGCTATTGTTTTCATTATTTTTGAATTAGGTTTGATGAGAACATTATCAGTACCAACCTTTATTCAAGTTACCTCAACTTCTGGCATCTTGAGACGTTTCCTATAATTTATCTAGGATAATTTTGAAGAAAAATATTTTTGGTTTCTAAGGATAATTTTTCCTTATTAATCAAACTTTTGACAGGTCGTAAATTTGTTATTTTCTATTATTTTTTGCGTCTCCCCCTTATTTTGGCTTAACAAACCTTTTGATATATAATTCTTAAAAAATAATTTTTCAACTTAAGTTATTTCCCCCCGCTATTTTGGTCCTGATAACGTCATCATAAGTATTGACGTCATCAAACAATAAATTATGCCGAAGGAGCGTTATTATTGAGTTGAACTAACTTCCTGGAAGGTTTCAATACCGTAGCATGTTTCCATCAAAGGTTCTGGATGGTCGGCACAAAATTTCCCCCTCATACATTCAGAGCCCCGAAAAATCCCTACTAAATAGAAATAAAGGGGTAAGGCATTATTGAACTGTAAAATAGACATTTTTATGACAAGACTAAACAAAAGTATGACAAAGTATTTCCAGTAACTATTTCTTAGTCTGTACCAACTCTCATTAAGACATATTAAACACTTCAGCAGTTAGGCAAAATAAATTCAGAAAAGTTGGAAGGCAACAAATTAGGACCGATTATTCAAGAAATGTTTGCTCTGTTTTTTATTGCTGATGATTCTGCATTACAAGGGCCTGTTTCAGTCAAGAAGAGCAAACAGTTGGAGGATTTATAGTTCAAACACCCTAAAAATAGCCCAAAAAGGGACGTGGTTAACCAGGCACATTTTCGATTGGTTTTTCCGAGTCGTTGAGATTAGATTCTTAAACCACAAGAAATTCTATATTTTTTCCTATAATTTATAATTCCAAAAAGCTTCAACGCAACAGCATGGTTCCAGCAAATGTTATGGAAAGAGGGTTGAAAACACCCCATCCCGGTATTGAGGAGCCCCAAATATGACCAGAGTTAACCATATTAGGCCTAGGATTTTTTCGGTTCTGAGAGCCTGGATGATCCAAGTGGCCTCCTTTCTCAATATCCGAATAGCTACATATTTTTCCTTTAAATTCACACCAAATGTTCTTCAAACTATCAGCTACATTTTCGCATAAAATTTATAGCAGGTGCCCTATTGTTTCATACTTATGACTTCATAGCCTTCATCTTTAGTATGACAATAACATTTTGATATAAAACCTTGTCATAAGTAACTTTCTATGTATGGGGGGGACATCAATAAAAATTCAAACTTAAAATGTCTGTAGCCCTCCTCCCCTTTAAAATAAGTGTCGTATACTGGCTGTATATGTACTTGTAAAAATTCAAATCGACGATATGATTAAGTGCCGTTTTAAACAAATGCTTTATTATTAAAAGGCCTTGTGTAAAGAAGTTAGAAAGTTTTATCTCAATTTTCCTACACATACGAATTTTAGAAAAAATAATTTTTGGAGAAAAAAGCCAGTAGACTATTCGCAATTTAACATTATATATTAAACTTTGCGTTAATTTAAGCGAACTTATATCGGTTAGTTGCAATGAAAATGGAGGCGATGTAGTCATTCCACTCTAACCCTATTAGTACTATAGATACAGCTATCGAACTGAAACTTTCCAACATTTAGCAAAAATATATAACACATATATGCTGACAACCTGAGCTTCATGTCATCTTCTGATCAATATACTAGGTCACAACTTGAAACCACCTATTTTAAAGAGGGAATTCTTTTGCAAATAATAAATTCGTTATTTTTAAATAACTTGCGTTTGGATAGTCCTTGTAGCATAAAACTTGTTTAAGTTACCTAAAGTCATGAAATAAATGTTTTTGCAAAGTTTTCACTTAAAACCGAAGAAGCTATGTGAAAAAAACTGAAAACAGAACTTAAAAAGCTTCTAGGAAACTCTTTTAATGGCAATTCTTAGAACAATTGTTTTTTAAGAAAGATTATCTATGTTATATGATTTGTGACGACGTCATCAGAAAAATATTGACGCCATCAAATAACATTTGGTACCATTTTGTTCTTTTTATTCTGGACTATAACTGTAGAAGGTTTTATCCAAATGCAAGGGGTTTAATTCTTATGGAGGGGGTGTAATCTGTCCCCTCATTCCTCACCAGTGTTACAGAGTCTTAAAAAGCCCAGTACTAATAGGTTAAAGCATTAATATGTGGCAATACACAGTCAATATATGAGAATAATAATCGTAAACGTATTTATTACTATGGAAGTTTTAAAAAAATCAACGCAAACGGCAGGTATTTCACACCCCTATTCTAGTCATTTGAACCCTTTGATTAAAGAATTACCGCCCCCATTTAGGATTATTGCAAGAAAGATGCTCATCCCAAATTATCCGAATTGGCAAAAACTTGATTAATGTCAGCTGTAAAAAGCTGTAAAGTTTAAAACGTTGTTCTAGCGTGTATCATGCGATGTTTGAACAAGTATTCTCTCGCTAGGAACAACTGGGTTCATTCCTGAAAGTAGATGCCCTGCATCGAATGAAATAGTTATATCGATCACACGCCCCTCGTTTTGATTGATACTGTAATAAATGCCGCTGGCGCTTATTCAAGGAAATATGGTAGCCAAACGGTCAGACATCAAGATCTCCTTAACCGGGATGTCACTATGTCCATAGTTTAACCGGGGGAGGGGGCAAATTGACTCCCACATTATCTTGAGAACCAAACTTGTCAAATACTTCAAATTTTGCATGCACATAGGTCTCTTAATTTTCTTTCCTAAATTTATATATAAGTTTCGGAAAATGTTGCAGAATGTTAGATCCATCGCTTTTTTAGAATATTCATTGTCTTTTTGCGATAATTACGTAATTAGCAGGAAATTAAAGAATATCAATTTATAATGAAAAGAAGTTGTTATTTGAACTCCGAAGAGTAAAAAACAATGTAGAGACAATGGTTGCGGTGTAATTTATAGAGAATTAGCAAAAAAATAGTTGTTAAAAACAAGGTAGATGTACCTGAGAATTTAATTTACTCATAACTCACGTTCGGATTAATTTTTCTCACCAAAATATCTGTAATAAAAGCATACTAAAAGTCCCAAAGATATAAAGAAAGATAAACGAGAACAATATAAATTTACCTCATTTTTCGTATATCATCAGTTGTATTAACTGTTTAACAAAATAATTTTCATTGGTTATTACTTTAAAATGTCATCACATGCTTACCATTGCCTCTAAATTTTTCATAGTGGCATTAGCTGCCATTACCAATGTGTACCTGGAAGCTTGACTTTAAGAAAACAAATAAGACGTTACTATGACGTTATCATGTGTCACTAAGACGTCTTCAAATGCCTGTCATTATTCCTTCAATTTTATTTGGGTGTCACAAGCTGTCACGTGACCATATGTTGAACACAAAACCTACTACTGAGAGTATGATTTCAAACAGATTACAGATATTGCCACCGTTATGTCTTCAAATCTGGCAGGGCTCACAAACGGTCAAGTGTCCAAGTATGAAAGTGAAACATATAGCTAAGGGTAAATACGGTTAATATACATTTAACTAGTCCGGAGAGATTTTTGTTTTTATCAAGTTCTGTATTCTCTCCTTTAATTTATTACAAATTGCGACAAGGTTTATTACAAAGTGCGACAGCTATTCCATTTTGCGACAGTACACTTGGGATGGCCAATACATATTATTACTTGACCTATTAGCACCAGGCTTTTTTGACTGATCCAACCCTTGGGATTTTATTCCCAAACAACTAATGTTTATGACATGAAACTTGTTCCACAAATAGAACAACTAGTTACAAATACTTTGAATTTTATTTTTGACTTAGTGACATCACTAGTATCTGTTCTGACGTCATCAATATCAGTTACTTTGTGGTCTGTAATATTATTTCATCCCTTTATTTTTTAACCACTAATAATTTTATACTAATATTTTTCAATACGTTCATATACAGTTATGATATATATGTTAATACCTCATATCAACGTCAAAACGTCGTTATTTTAACGTATTTTCTTTGAAACGAGATCTTTTTGACGTTGATAAGACGTCGCATTCCGGCAAGGCACGGGTAACAGTAACCAAATAGATATACCGAAATTCTCCACGCATAGGTCCAGGGTATATCTGTGTTCGCAAGGCTTTTTTCATTGGTTTATCAGCGGTGGAAAGGGGTGGATCATTCTAAACGTTAGCCACAAGGCTTTGTATCGAATGCTGTCGCATAAATATTAGGCACATGTTCAATATTCGCTGCAAAAATACAAAAAAATACATACACATATCTCTCGAAATATACACAAATAAGACATCCGGAAATATATTTCAGATATGAAAAAATTATGCAGTACTATAACTAATCAGCAACATTAGGTGCCAATCTGGGCATATATGTGGGGCAGGGTCTTATCTGCGGGCAGGAGAGAGACTTATCCTTAGACCCTTACAATTGACAAAACATTGAGAGGCATATCTGCTGGTGTATTTATCCACGAGGGGGGGAGCTTATTTGCAAAAACTTTGGGAGTCTGTTATTTCATAAGGAAACATGGCTACAATGTGGCTTATCCACCTGACCCGAGAAAGAGCGTTCGAAATATTTATTACTTATCTTTAACTCGTCAAAAGCTTTCATTTGCTTACCACACGATTTCTTGCTTGCTAAGCATTCTGCTTATGGTTTTAGCATTAGCAGGTTGAAACTTATGCGCAGTTATTTTACCAATCGAAGGCAATGCACAAAGGTAGACACTGGTTTTAGCTCATAGCTTGAAATTTTATTTAGTCCCACAAGGATCAATTCTATAAGGTCCGTTACTAGTTAACATCTTTATAAACGATTTGCTATCTATCATCGAAAGGACAAATATTTGTAATTTTTGCTGATGATAATACGATAAAGACAATTAATGCTGCAATCGATAATCTAAAATTTGACATGTGCGCTTTCTTTGACTGGTTTCCAACCAATCAACTTGTAGCAAATCCAGACAAATTTCAGATACTGTTCTTAGGATCTAAAACAGAAAATATTGTTTCAAAATTAAATTGTCATACTATAGTATCAACTGATTCTGAAAAGTTACTTGGAATAACGATTGATAAAAAGCTTTATTTTGAACCACATATAGGTCAGCTTTGTGCAAGTGCTAGTAAAAAGATAAAATGCCTTTACCGAATCATAAAGTACATTGACATTTCCCCAGCAAAATTATTGTATAACGCTTTTATACTATCCACATCTAACTATTGTCCACTAATATATGGTTGTTCTGTAAATGCATATGAACTGATTGATAGGATCCATAAACGTGCTCTAAGTACACTTTATAATGATAATGAGCTGTCCCTTAACGAACTATTACAACTAGATGGCAGTGAAAAGAAATTGTGTCGTAAACATACGATCACTCTTATCAGAGATTTATAAGACATCATAGCTTAAATCCCTTGTTTATGATAGATTGCTTTCAAGTAAAAGTAAAGCCAGCACATTTAAATTTGATTTTAATGCGTTAGGAATTTTACTGTTAGCCGAAAATGTGTTTTGTTCTTTTTAAAGGTTTAAACATAACTTTGGTGGAAAAGAATTTAAATTATTTTTTTAAAACACACTGTAATTTGTTTTTTTCATCAGATTAATTGCCTATATAGCAGAGTTTGAAGTAACGCAGCTAATTTGGTCGGCGCACGGATGTCATTTATATTTTGTTCCGAAGGTATTTGCCCACTAGGTTTTGATATTCAATCTAATATTTACAAATGATAAAATTGAAAGAATTATGACGTTTATCTAATGCCCTTTACAAACTTGGATTCCATAATAAAACAGGTGTTTGATTCTTGGTGATAATATTTCAGGTTGAATATCACCAGCAACAACGATGAAATCTGCTGTTTTATTTTTGTTGGTTGCTGTATTTATCATTGCCTGTGTGGGTAAGTAAACATCTATAGCTTCATTTTTTCCGCACGTTATGTGATGCCAATTTAAGAGGCAGAATAATTTTTCGCACAAAGACAGAACGAAAAAATTCCGGATTTCTTTCCAATGCAAAACAATTAGAATCTTTTGCGCTATATATTTAAATACACATCAATTTTTTGACAGTTAAGGCGGAAACCGTTCTCAGTGGGCATAAACTTGTAAAAACTTCTTGTTGGACGTTGTTCTAGCGTCTTTACTGCTGACTTTGAAATAGTGTTTGCTCAATTGGATAGAAGTGTAAATAAGCCCTTTGTTAACCTCCTTTTTAAATATGGATTCTATCGAACAATCAATATAACAAAATCTGAAACACCCTGAGATCGGAATCTTCCCATAACAGTGGGATATTTTTCCAATAATTCATATAGTTTTGTTTTAGTTAATAGTAAATATCAAAAAAAATAAGTTTAATCACCCATTGTTAATGACTTTGAAAATCGACATCAATAATATATTTCTTATTTTTTGTCAGGTTTTAAAAGAGATGAAAATGAAAATGAACATGACGATGAGATTGAACATGAGATAGGTATGTCAAATATCACTTACTTTTGTCATTTAATGTGCTAAATGTCGTTTTTATGTAATTGAGAATATCACAAAAAAGAGTTTAATCCCACATTTTTAATGAGTTAATTTCCCATCATGCTTGGAATCAAAGAGAAAGCATTGTAATCCAAAATTATGTTATCTATTATATAAATGTAACTATCTATCACTCAACGTTCGACCGCCACCAATCATCTTTCTAAGACAATCTGTCAAAACATGAAGCTATAATAACTCAGTCCCAGTGGGCAAATATTTCTTTAGGGCCCGCAGAGAAGAATAACGTTTTTACTGCGAAATATGAACAAGTTTTACTTACGGGGGTTTGACGTTGATATGGCATTGAGTTGATATGACTTTGAGCATCAACTTCATTTATCTATTTCTTATTTTTTATCAGGTTCCAAAGAAGGTAAAAATGGAAATGACGATGAATATAGACATGAGATAGGTATGTCAAATGTCGCTTATTTTGGTCGTTCATTGTGTTCAATGTCGTGGATTATCAACAGTCAATTTATTGAAATTATATAAGAAATGAGAAAATTACAAAATGATAACCCAGTGGCACGTGACTATATATCAAAATTGAAACGACGTAATTTGGATATCGAAAATTTCTTTTCAAATTAAATGTGACAAGTTGTAGCAGCAGAGGAAATATTCCAGCAGTTCATCTCAGAATTGTGGCATCTACCTGGTTACAACACTGTCTGCATATTCGCATCTGCAAAGAATAGCATTAAAGCAACGATCTTACAAATAGACCTATTCACAAATAATAAAAACTAAGCGTAGGTTGCTCATAGTAGATACTTGGTGCATTGTAATAGCTTTCTTTTGTGTAGTGACTGGACGTAAATCAAGTTATTGCATTGCATCAAGTTTTACTTCAAGCAAACAACTAACAAATAACACTGGGAATAAGTTCAATGTTCTAAACTCATAACAAATCATTAGGAGGTTAACCAAGAATTCTGCAACCCTTAAAATTTATTATTGCTCGTATTAGCAGCGTGTTATATAGAACAACTAATCGAACAGCAGAAACCTTTATTATGGTATTTAGCAAAATTATCAAAAGGAAACATTCTATTGGTGTGAATTGAAGTCAAGTGGTGTGTGACATGCATTTATACCAATGGAATGTCTTGTTTTGCCTTTTGCACATAATTTTCGCCTAGTTGAAATTTAAATTTGCGAATAATGAAACCATAACTTTTAGGCGATAATTCAGTTGATGGAATTGATTTACCTGACTTAATTCAAGGTAAGTTTGCAAAGCAGAAATTTATTCAATGGAATTAATATTGATAGCCTAGGCGGATTTAGGATTGTTATTAAAAAACGTATCAAAATATAACTATTACTGAATTGAAATTTTTATCTGTGAGCTTTTGAGCAGTGGTGTGTGTATACTCACTATCTTATTATTTGTTTATGAAAGTATAAACCAACTATATCTCGTGTTGTGTTTGCAGTCTTTATAGATATCTTCTTTTTTTTACACCAACCAAATATTTTACTCCTCAAGATTTTCCCTTTATCATTATTCCAGCCTCGGGATGTTCTTAATTGTGTTCTTATAAGGTATGGTCTTATATATAAAATGTTTGGACCCCATATTCAGTGTGATCGTGCGCCTTCACCGGGTCGGAACACAATTGGTAGGCATGCAGACATATGTTACGTCAAGGGGTGTGCAGTGAATTGCTTCCTTCTGTACAATTCAGCGCAAGTCACCGCATATTATTTAATTTACTCTAGAAAACGATGCACAACCATGGGGAAATGGACGTAGTCCATCCAGAAGAAGACGTAGATCATCCCGTAGAAGACGTCGTTCATCCCGTAGACGTAGCTGAATTAATTAACATTTGTTACATTGCACATGCTTTATTATATATTAATTTTTCACTTCTAGTGAGTAAGAACTTGTTCAATATCGGCAGTAAAAACGCTTGACCAATTTTTTGTCCATCAGGCTGCATTTATAACATCCATACCAGCGCATTGTTTTTTCAACGTCAAAGATTCGTTGTTTTGACGTAGGTACGTTAAAAGAACTCTCACGTTAATTGAACGTCTTTTTTAAGTTAAAAACACGTCACGTGCTCGTTGGGATACACGGTAAGTTTGCAAGATAATATACAATTTAAATGTTTGCATAACTTTTTTCTATCCTTGTCGGCTGGGGTGGGTGCAAAATGCTCTGCGGTTTGTGTGTTATAAAACTCCACAGAAAACTTTTGATTTGCCTTAAGAAACTTTCATAAATGATCCCTGATTTTTCGAAGTGCAGCCGTTTTTTAACTCTAGTTATTCCGAACTATTTTTATGGTGAATAGAAAACACAGGGACAAGTTTTCAAAAAATATCGTTTCCAAAGCGAAAGTATCTCTAAACAATGGAGAAAGGGCATGAGAAATGGATTGATTATTTTATCATCAAGTAAAAATCAAAGAATTATCCCTTTTGTTTTAACCCTATCCGGACCGTTCTTTTCGGGGCTCTGAGTAGCAGGGTGGCACAAAATGCCCCTTACCGTCTCTACTCGCTCCAAAACCTTTGATGGAACCAGTTACATCAACACTTACTTAATATTTGAGCCAAATATTTTTTTTGATGGCAACATTACTAATGATGACATCATATCGGGAAATCAGGTGGTGCAGATAGAAAAAAGTTTTAGCTGAATTTTTGTTTTTCCCAACTACATATAAAAATGATTTTCTACCACAGATAATAAGAAAAAAAATTTGAATGAATTTTACTTTTTATCACCATTCAAAAATTTGGTTGCTATAGGAAAATTATCTCTAGTTACTAAAAAAAAAATCAATAGGATACTAGATAAATTGTAGGAAACGTCATAAAAGCCGTAGTCATTTAATTAGGGGGCGGCACTTTGGGCGGGGTTCAACTGTATCTCGTTAAGAAAATCCAAGGACACGTACAACTGCACGATAACTATCGATACCAAATTTACTCATAATACATACTGCTTTTCTAAAAAAAAATCGAAATAAAAATGCTAGAAATTAGGCCTTTCCCTTCCCCTCCTTGATTGGCCAAGAGAATCTCAGTGTGAATAGTGTTAAAACATCTGAAATTTCACAAGTCTGTCACAATACCTATTACAAACGTTATTGTATAAAAATAAATTTAATGGTCGTTGCATGTGCCCTGGGACCACGCTTATTTTTGACTGATGTAGTAAAAAAAAACTGGTTTTTCAGTGTCAAAATCCATATTATATATGTAATGGCATATTTTTACAATCAATATGTTCTTATTAATAATTTCTTCATTCATTTAACCTCATTTCCACTAAACTTGCGCGAAATAATCATTTTTGAATTCGGTTTGATGAGAATATTATCAGTACCAACCTTTATTAAGAAAGTTACCTCAACTTCTGTTATTGGCTTTTTGGGACGTTTCCTATAATTTATCTAGGATAATTTTAAAGAAAAATGTTTTTGGTTTCTAAGGATAATTTTTTCTTTTCTTCTTAACCAAACTGTTGACAGGTCGTAAATTTGTTTTTTTCGATTATTTTCTACGTCTCCCCCTTATTTTGGCTCAAGAAAACTTTTGATATATAGTTCTTGAAAAATAATTTTTTAACTTAAATTTTTTTCACCACCTTTTTTGGTCCTGATAACGTGATCATAAGTATTGACATCATCAAACAAATAATTATGCCGAAGCGTTATTATTGAGTTGAACTAACTTTCTGAAAGGTTTCAATACTGTAGCACGTTTTCATCAAAAGTTATGGAGGGTCGGCACAAGGTTTTCCCCCTCATACATTCAGAGCCCCGAAAAATCCATACAAAATAGGAATAAAGGGGTAAGGCATTTTTGATATTTTCATGACAAGGCTAAACAAAAGTATGACAAATTATTTCTGGTAACTATTTCCTAGTCTGTACCAACTTTCCTTAAGACACATCAAACACTTCAGCAGTTAAGCTGGATTTCAATTAGTGTAAAATTCCGCGCGGAATCCAAATGAAGACATTCCATTGGTAGAAATTGACGTCACTCGTCACGATTATTTAAGAAATGTTCACTCTGTTTTATTTTTCTGATTATTCTGCATTATAAGGGCCTGTTTCAGTAACGAGGAGGAAATTGTTGCAGGATTTACAGTTCAAACACTCTAAAAATAGCCTAAAAAGGGGCGTGGTTAACCAGACACATTTTCGATTGGTTTTTCCGATTCGTTGAGATTAGAGATTTTGGATGAGTCAAATTGGGCAAACGGTCCATGGTTTTAGAGAAGTAGTGCGGACAGACAGACATAAATCAGAATCATCGTTTTAATGTAGGTGACTATGTATGAACAGTTGGTAAAAATGCGGAACTCGGAGAAGTGGACTATTAGCGTTTATTAACCCCATTCAACCCTCCCCCTCTTCTAAACATTTTTAAATAACTTTTGAATAAATAGCTTATACAACAAGAAATTCTATATTTTTTCCTTTAATTTATTAAGCAACATTTTGATTTTTTATCTTGTAACTAGGGATAATCTTTGACATGTGGTAAAAAGATTTTCCAAAATAAAGGATGTTCTGACAAATTTTGGTGAACAAATCTACTTGCATCTAAAAAAAAAGGTTTTTCACCACCTGTGTTGACTCACAATTATGACCACAAAAACGTAACTGTTTAAAACATATTTATTATGTGTTAACCTAACATTCCGGAAAGCTTCAACGCTGCAGCATGGTTCCAGCAAATGTTATTGAAAGAGGGTTGAAACAACTCCATCCCAGTATTGAGGAGTCCCAAACATGCCCAGAGTTAACCGTATTAGGCCTATGATTTTTTTCGGTTATTAGAGCCCGGATGATCTAAGTAGCCCTCCTCTTTAAAATCTGAACTGCTCAATTTTTTTCTTTTAAATTAACACCAAACGTTCTTCAAACTATCAGCTACCTTTTCGCATAAACTTAATTAGCAGGTGCCGTATTGTTTCATACTTATGACTTCATAACTTATCTTTGGTAAGACAATTCATTTTTGTATAAGTATAACATTTTGATATAAAAACTTGTCATTAGTAACTTTCTATGTATGGGGGGGGAGCATCAATAAAAATTCAAACTTAAAATGTCTGTAGCCCCCTTCCTCTTTAAAATGTGTGTCGTATACTGGCTGTATATATACTTGTAAAAATCCAAATCGACGATATGTTTAAGTGCCGTTTTAAACAAATGCTTTATTTTTGAAAAGCATTGTGCAAAGAATTTAGAAAGTTTTTTCTCACTTTTCCTAAACATAAGAATTTTAGAAATAAGTATTTTTGGAGGAAAAAGCCAGTAGACTATCCGCAATTTAACATTATATATTGTACTTTGCGTTAATTTGAGCGTACTTATATCGGTTAGTTGCGATGAAAATTGAGGCGATGTAGTCATTCTACTCTAACCCTATTTGTACTATAGATACTAAAATCGAACTGAAACTTTCCAACATTTAGTAAAAATATATAACACTTATATGCTGACACCTTAAGCTTCATATCATCTTCTGATCAATATACTAGGTCACAACCTGAAACCACCTATTTTAAAGAGGGAAATCTTTTGCAAATCATAAATTCGTTATTTTTGAATAACTTGTGTTTGGATAGTCCTTGTGGCATAAAACTTATTCAAGTTACTTCAAGTCAAGAAATAAATGCTTTTGCAAGGTTTTCACTTAAAACACAAGAAACTATGTGAAAAAAACTGAAAACAGAACTTAAAAAGCTTCTAGAAAACTCTTTTAATGGCAATTCTTAAAAAAAATGTTTTTTAAGAAAGATTATCTATGTTATATGACTTGTGACGACGTCATCAGAAAAAAAATTATTTTTAAAATTAAATTGTCATACTATAGTATCAACTGATTCTGTAAAGTTGCTTGGAGTAACGGTTGATAAAGAGCTTTATTTTGAACCACATATAGGTCAGCTTTGTGCAAGTGCTAGTAAAAAGATAAAATGCCTTTGCCGAATCATAAAGTACATTTTTATTTCCCCAGCAAAATTATTGTATAACGCTTTTATACTATCCACATCTAACTATTGTCCATTAATATATGGTTGTTCTGTAAATGCATATGAACTGATTGATAGGATCCATAAACGCGCTCTAAGAGCACTTTATAATGATAATGAGCTGTCCTTTAACGAACAATTACGAACTAGATGTCAGTGAAAAAGAATTGTGTGCTAAACATACGATCACTCTTATCAGAGATTTATAAGACCTCATAGCTTAAATTCCTCGTTTATGAGAGATTTGTTTTAAGTAAAATCAGTTCCCCATTGTTTAAGAATATCCGATCTATTAGTTTTAATAGGATGAGACGTCATATTATTGTTCGAAGATATCGTATTGATATGGCGACATGTAATGGAAAATCTTCTTGTGAACATTCGGTCATTTTATTAGTTTTTACTATCGGTATTTAGGAGAAATTTCTAAGATGATTTTTACAGTACATAACTATCATAGCTTCGTTTCAAAGCCTGTAACGTACGTATATCATTCTTCGAAGTTGTTAACGGAACTGTTTCACTCTGAAATTGGTAGAATAGTTACGTCATCGTCATTATATATCTCTACCTGGCTTTGTTTCTTATTTGAACTCACTGGTCCATACTGAAAACCGACATATGTCTTATTTACAAAAGAGGATACGGATACTTAACAGCAAAAGTATTGTTTTAACTTGGCGCAATACTTTTTTCTTTCCGCCTCAGCTAAATAAACATTAACGCATTAATCAAGGGGGTATAACTAAAAAAAGTGAAATATAATATCCCGAAACTTCAACTGGTCTTTTAAACTTCATTGAATGTACGTCATATGCATAATTTTGCATATTATTTTTCTTTACCTTCCCTTTTTACCCGGCCCTTTTCAACATGGGTAATTTTAAAAGTATACGCAACTTTCATTACTTTTCCTCAACCATTGACATTTGCTACCTGTCGCCCAGCTAATATTTCGGATGAATAAAGCGAAATATCGGTTAAGAGAGATAACTTGCTGGTCATATAGACGATCTGACTTCAGCGAGATTAAATGAGCAATAGTAATTACCAGAAAAATGTTCCGTTTTAAGGTTTAAATGATTAAACCGATTAGAATGAGTAATAATAATTGCTAGAAAAATGTTCCGTTCCAAGGCTCAAAAATAAATAAATAAATAAAGAACTAAACCGATTAAAATGAGTAATAGTAATTGCTAGGTAAATGTTCCGTTTCTAAGTATAGTTTTTAATGATCCTAATATAAAGAAGAATGAGATTATTTCTAACACAATGCATTTATTTACCATTGGTAATTAATGATTTAAACCGTGGACACACTATCTTAAAGTAAATTGCATCAAAATCCTCCATTTTAGTGTTAGTCTCATTAACCCACTATATTTAGTTAAATAATCGCGTATATATCTGTATTAAAAAGGAAACTTAGCTGAAACTTACCAGTCGACGAGAGTGAGTTGAAGAGGAGACGACATATAATAGATATACAGATAGAGTAAAAAAGGTTAGCAAAATCTTTGAAGGATTTAAAGATCAAAACCTTTGAACGTTGTTCTAGTGTCTTTACATTGAACGTTGAACGTGTTTTTTACCCATTGGAGATATATCCTAGAGGACGAAAACCTGTTTAAATTCCTCATTAATGACGCTAAAACAACGTCAATAATATATTTTAACTATTTCTTTGTTTGCGCATGCTCGGAAATGTTGTATCGAGAAGAGATACCTAACATTCCTTTGCTACAATTGAAATGAGACATACAAAATAATTTAACTTGTCATTCTGCGCATGCGCGGCATATATCTCTTCTATTTTTGGGCAGAAAATTGCAACAGTTTTTTTAGGTTGCACCTGCGCAGAATGCTGTATCGAGCAGAGATAATAACTAAGTACATAAACATACATATGTACATACTTATAAGAAACTTAGAACTTGTGCACGAAATGAAGTTTGTGAGAATGTGAGTTATGAGTAAATTCTCAGGTACATGTACCTTGTTTTTAACCAATTTCTTTTGTTAATTTGCTATAAATCACTTAGAAATCATTGTCTGTACATAATTGTTCACTCTTATAGTTCAAATAACAACATTCTTTCATTTAAAATCGATTTCCTTTGATTTCCAGCTAATTACGCAATTATCACAAAAAGACAATGAATATTTTGAAAAGACAATGGAGCTCACATCTGCATAATATTCCCAAACATGAATATATTTTTGGAAAATTCAATCAAGAGACCTATGGTCATGCAAAATTTTAAGTATTCAGCATGTTTGGTTCGCAAGATAAGGTGGGGGAGGGGGTATTTTGCCCCCACCCCCCTCCCGGTTAAACTGACATACCGATACCCCAGTAAAACTAGGGTTAAAAAGATTCGCATAGTAAAACAATTGCTATTGTAACTGTCTTACCATACAGGTGTATGCAAATATGCGCTGCGATCATTTTTGACATCTCCATGTATACATGTTGTAAGGTTTGTCCAACATACCTGACTGTAAAGCCAGCACATTTAAATTTGTAAACATCATTTGATTTTAATGCGTTGGGAATTTTACTTTTAGCCGAAAATGTTTTTTTTTTCTTTTTAAAGATTTAAACATAACCTTGGTGGAAAAGAATTTGAATTATTTTTTTAAAATAAACTGTAATTTGTTTTTTTCATCAGATTATTTGCCTATATAGCAGAGTTTGAAGTAACGCAGCTAATTGGGATTAAATTTATTTACAGTGTACACGCAGCATCAAAGTAACGTCACATCTTTGTTAATTTGAAGGGATGTAATTTTGGTCTGCGCACGGACGTCATTTATATTATGTTCCGAAGGTATTTTCCCACTAGGTTTTGATCTTCAATCAAATATTTGCAAAAATAAAAAATGATAAAATTGAATGAATTTTGACGTTGATCTAATGCACCTTACCAACTTGGATTCCCTAATGAAACAGGTGTTTGATTCTTGATGATAATATTTCAGGTTGAATATCACCAGCAACAAAGATGAAATCAGCTGTTTTATTTTTGTTGGTTGCTGTATTTATCATTGCCTGTATGGGTAAGTAAACATCTATAGCTTCATTTTTCACTTCTAGTGAGTAAGAAATTGTTCAGTATTAGCAGTAAAAACGCTTCATCAATTTTTTGTCCATCAGGCTGCATTTATAACATCCATACCAGCGTATTGTTTTTTCAACGTCAAAAAAACGTTGTTTTGACGTACGTACGTTAAAAGAACTCTCACAATACCTAATACAAACGGTAAATTTGATGGTCGTTTCATGTGCCCTGGGACAACGCTTATTTTTGACTGATGTAGTAAAAAAAAAGGTTTTTGAGTGTCAAAATCCATATTATATATGTAATGGCACATTTTTACAATCAATATGTTGTTATTAATAATTTCTTTATTCATTTACCCTCATTTCCGCTAAACTTGCGCGAAATAACAAAGAAAACACCTGAAAAAACTATTTGCTATTGTTTTCATCATTTTTGAATTAGGTTTGATGAGAATATTTTCAGTACCAACCTTTATTAAGAAATTCAAGTTACTTCAACTTCTGTTATTGGCATTTTGGGACGTTTCCTATAATTTATCTAGGATAATTTTAAAGAAAAATATTTTTGGTTTCTAAGGATAATTTTATTATTATTTGTTATTATTGAGTTGAACTAACTTTCTGGAAGGTTTCAATACTGTAGCATGTATCCATCAAAAGTTATGGAGGGTCGGCAAAAAGTCTTCCCTCTCATACATTCAGAACACCAAAAAATCCATACTAAATAGGAATAAAGGGGTAAGGCACTAAACAAAAGTATGACAAATTATTTCTAGAAACTATTTCCTAGTCTGTACCAACTTTCGTTAAGACACATCAAACACTTCAGCAGTTAAGCTGGATTTCCATTAGCGTAAAAATCCTCGCGGAATCCAAATGAAGACATTCCATTGGTAGAAATTGACGTCACACGGAATGGCAACAAATTAGGATCGATTATTTAAGAAATGTTTGCTCTGTTTTATATTGCTGATGATTCTGCATTATAGGAGCCTGTTTCAGTCAAGAGGAGGAAATCGTTGCAGGATTTACGGTTTAAACACCCTAAAAATAGCCCAAAAACGGGGGTGGTTAACCAGACACATTTTTGATTAGGTGATTATGTATGAACCTCAAAAACAGCTCGTAAAGTTCAGAACTTGGAGAATTGAAGTTTGAAAGTGGACTATAAGCGTTTATTAACCATATTCGTACTGTGGGAGGGTTGTTTCAACCCTCCCCCTGTTCTATACATTTTTAAATAACTTTTGAATGAATGGCTTATACAACAAGAAATTCTATATTTTTGTCCTATAATTTAGCAAGCAAAATTTTGATTTTTTTTTTGGACTAGGGATAATCCTTGACATGTGGTAAAAAGGTTTTCCCAAATAAAAACTGAAACATTTTGGTGACCAAATCTTTTTTTCCCCTAAAAACTGTGTTGACTCACAATTATGACCACAAAAAAGTAATTGTTTCAAAACTATATATTATGTGTTGACCTAACATTCCGAAAAGCTTCAACACTGCAGCATGGTTCTAGGAAATGTTATGGAAAGAACCCCAATCCAGTGTTGAGGAGCCCCAAAAATGCCAAGAGTTAACCATATTAGGCTTAGGATATTCTTGGTTTTGAGAGCCTAGATGATCCAAGTGGCCCCCCTTCTCAAAATCTGAACATCTACATATTTTTCTTTTGAATTTACACGAAAGGTTCTTCAAACTATCAGCTACATTTTGGCATAAAATTAATTAGCAGATGCCCTATTGTTATGACTTCATAGCTTATCTTTGGTATGGCAATTCATTTTTGTATAAGTATAACATTTTGATATAAAAACTTGTCATAAGTTACTTTCTATGTATTGGGGGTGGGCATCAATAGAAATTCAAACTTAAGATGTCTGTAGACCCCTTCCCCTTTAAAATATGTGTCGAATACTGGCTGTATATATACTTATAAAAATCCAAATCGACGATATAATTAAGTGCCGTTTTAAACAAATGCTTTATTTTTAAAAAGCCTTATGTAAAGAATTTGGAAAGTTTTATCTCACTTTTCCTAAACATAAGAATTTTAGAAATAAGAATTTTTGGAGGAAAAAGCCAGTAGACTATTCGCAATTTAACATTATATATTAAACTTTGCGTTAATTTGAGCGAACTTATATCGGTTAGTTGCGATGAAAATTGAGGCCATGTCGTCATTCTACTCTAACCTTATTAGTACTATAGATACAGCTATCGAACTGAAACTTTCCAACATTTAGTAAAAATATATAACACATATATGCTGACCACCTGAGCTTCCTATCATCTTCTGATCAATATACTGGGTCACAACCTGAAACCACCTATTTTAAAGAGGGAAATCTTTTGCAAATCATAGATTCTTTATTTTTGAATAACTTGTGTTTGGATATCCTTGTGGCATAAAACTTAATCACGTTACTTGAAGTAATGAAATAAATGCTTTTGCAAGGTTTTCGCTTAAAACCCAAGAAATTATGTGAAAAAAACTGAAAACAGAACTTAAAAAGCTTCTAGAAAACTCTTTTAATGACAATTCTTAGAAAACATGTTTTTTAAGAAAGATTATCTATGTTATATGATTTGTGAAGACGTCATCAAAAAAATATTGACGCCATCAAATAACATTTGGTACCATTTTGTTTTTTTTATTCCTGACTATAACTGTAGAAGGTTTTATCCAAATACTACAAGGGGTTTAATTCTTATGGAGGGGATGTAATCTGTCCCCTCATCCTTACCAGTGTTACAGAGTCCTAAAAAGCCCAGTCCTAATAGGTTAAAGCATAAATATGTGGCAATACACAGTCAATATATGAAGATAATTATAATGGTGAACGTATTTATTACTATGCAGACACACGAAGCAGAATCAACATTGAAACACGACGTCGTTTTCACGTTATTTCGACCTCTATGCGACATTGTATCCCAAATAATATTATTTGTTGCAAAAAGAAGAGATAACCAACTAACCTATTTGGGAAGACTTTTTCAATGTCAGCAGTGAAGACGTTAAAAATACATTGAAGACCTTGTTCTGGCATCTATAGTGCGGACTGCGAACAATGTTTTGTCACCGGAAAAAGTCATAAATTGTATTGGCTTAGAAGGTGATAACTTTACGACAAAAATAAGCTTTGAAAGTTGGACTCTCATGCTCCAATTAAGACTTTAAAATCAAGGATCATAAGAGGTTACAAGTGAAGAAATTATGAAGCAAATCGAATAACATGGTACACAGTGATTGTGGGAAATCGTCTCAAAATAAAATATAGAGCGGAGGGCATTGAGTCAACGAAGATACCAATTCATTGCAAGTTCGTTGACACTTCTATACCGATTCATTGTTGTTGAACTTTGTAAAAGCATTCAATATTGCATGATGAAATTTATATGTCCAGTGCTGAATAAACGATCTTCGAATTGATTGGTTTCTTCGTACTGAAGAGACCAATCAATCGCAAGATCTTTGACTTAACCCTATTATATGTGGGGGAAACGGCCCCACCCCCCCTATTCCTCCCAGTTGAACTTTTTACGATGCATACTGAACAACAAATTGAACGAACTTCTCCTTTGGTAACTTTTAATATTTTTTACTAGGAACATTTTGGTTTAATTATAATTGAACATATTACGCAGAAGGTGTTCTGTCAGTGCTCTCCTCCAGAGATGTGTATAGAAAATTTCGGTTATTTTCACATTATACTTTGTCTGTCGATTAAGATTTTATTAAATAATTTATTGTTTCAGTATTGTGTCATATGAGTTATTTATTGCTCTCTTTCACAGTTTTTTTTTTAGGAAATATTTTTATCGCTCTCCTCCACAGTTGTTTCTTAATAATAACTTTTTATTAATTTTGATAACTCTGACACCCCTTAGAACTATAGATAATCGGCTATTTCATTCATTTTGATAGTAAAAGACTAAGCAGGGTTTACTAAGTGTCAAATAATTGTATCTATTTTACAGAAATACTAATTTCGAGTAAAGCTGAGCGTAAAATATTTGAAGAAACTTTGTCAATTTTGGCGCGCCATAGCGTTTTTTTTTTGATAATTTATTAAAATGCACATCATTTCACACTCTAAATGCTAACTGTTGTTGCTAGGCAATCTTTTGAACAGTTAATTATAACATATGAAAATAACAAATCATAGTTATATATGAGGCATGGAAAATTATAGATCAGATTTAGATTTTACAGACCAGATACTATATTTTTCAGACCACAAACTCACTGTTATCTATGGTGTCATAGCTGATACCAGTGACGTCATCAAGTCAATATTTATGTTGTCTCAAAGTGCCTGTATTAACTTTTTCTATTAGCGCACCAAGTTTTATTCATAAGTATTAGTGGTTAAGAAATAAGTTGATAAAATAATTTTACAGACCACAAAGTCACTGATATTGATGACGTCAGAACAGATACTAGTGACGTCACCAAGTCAAAAATAAAATTAAAAGTATTTGTAAAGAGTCGTTCCATAAGTGTACCAAGTTTTATGTCATAAACATTAGTTGTTCGGGAATAGAATCCTGCGGGCATTTACTGCCTCCTCCCCTCCCAGGGCTGTACCAGCCAAAAAAGCCTGGTGCTAATAGGTCAAGTAATAATAGGTATTGACCATCCCAAGTGTACTGTCGCAAAATGGAATAGCTGTCGCACTTTGTAATAAACCTTGTCGCAATTTGTAATAAATTAAAGGAGAGAATACAGAACTTGATAAAAACGAAAATCTCTCCGGACTAGTTAAATGTATATTAACCGTATTTACCCTTAGCTATACTTGGTCACTTGACCGTTTGTGACCCCTGACAGTTTTGAACACACAATGGTGGCAATATGTGTAATCTGTTTGAAATCATACTGTCAGCAGTAGCTTTTGCGTTCATCACATGGTCACGTGACAGCTTGTGACATCCAGAAAGATTTGAAGGAATAATGGCAGGCTTATGATGACGTCATAGTGTCATATGATGACGTCATAGTGACGTCTTCTTTGTTTTCTGAAAGTCAAGTCTCAAGATACACATTGGTACTGACAGCTTGGTAGGCATGTGATGACATTTCAAAGTAATAACTAATGAAAATTATTTTGTTAAACAATTAATACAACTGATGATGTACGAAAAATGACGTAAATTTATATTGTTCTCGTTTAACCTATAGGATCTTTTTTTATATCTTTGGGACTTTTAGTATGTTTTTATTACAGAGATTTTGGTGAAAAAAAAATCCTGAATAATTATGCCGAATGTGAGTTATGAGTAAATTAAATTCTCAGATACATGTACCTTGTTTTTAACAACTTTTTTTCATTGTAAATTGATTTCCTTTGATTTCCTGCTAATTACGTAATGATCACAAAAAGACAATGGATATTCTAAAAAGACGATGGATCTGACATTCTGCATAATTTTCCGAAACTTATATATAAATTTTAGAAAGTAAATTAAGAGACCTATGTCCATGCAAAATTTAAAGTATTCGACAAGTTTAGTTCTCAAGATAAGGTGATAGACAATTTGCCCCCTCCCTCGGTTAAACTATAGACATAGTGACACCCCGGTTAAGGAGATCTTGAGGTCAGACCGTTTGGCTACCACATATCCTTGAATAAGCGCCAGCGGCATTTATTACAGTATCGATCAAAACGAGGGGCCCTTATTGAAGAGAGGCACTGATCGCAATTTTGTGATCGATATAACTATTTCATTCGATGCAGGGCATCTACTTTCAGGAATCAAGCCAGTTGTACCCAGCGAGCAAATACTTGTTCAAACATCGCAGGATACACGCTAGAATAACATTTTAAACTTTACAGCTTTTTACAGCTGACATTAATTAAATTTTTGCCAAATGAGATAATTTGGGATGAGCATCTTTCTTGCAGTAATCCTAAATGGGGGCTTTAATTCTTTGATCAAGAGGTTCCAATGACTAGAACAGGGGTGTGAGATACCCGCTGTTTGTGTTAATTGTTTTTTAAACTTCCATGACCACACCCGCTTCAAACTAGTTATAAGCCAAAAAGGAAAAATTTCATAGCGGGAGTTTATTTTACTAGGGATGTTTATTCGAATTAATATAAGATACGGCGCGAATTTTAAATGCGGCCATTACAATGGTTAAAAGAGACGTCATTTGTCAGCTTAATTTAGAATTCGCGCAAGCAAGTTTTGTGGATTTAGGTCCGTCACGAAGAAATTCCTTAGCTTTTACAAATAGCGCTAAAACTTAAAGAACCTGGACCTAGTATATCTTATAAAGTCACATGACTATTTCCAAACAATCCATGCCATACTTGATCAGTAATTAGACATAAAAACATTTATTGGTAGAGCACCTCAACAGGTAATTATATTTCACTGGGAAATATCTGCTGATTTATTTAACAAACAAATGAAATTATTTTACCCCCGGAAAACTAATGCAAATACTCAAAACATATATATTTAAAAAGGAATAGATTATCAAAAACATGCAGAAGCTAAAATAAAAATAAAGAGATTTTTTTTGTTTTTCAATGCCCTGAATATATGTGTAAAAGAGCAAACGAATGACTATATGTAAATATCTCATATATGTAAATACCTCATATCAACGTCAAAACGTCGTTATTTTAATGTCATTTCTTTGAAACGAGATCTTTTCGACGTTGATAAGACGTCGCGTTCCAGCAGGACACGGGTAACAGTAACAAAATAGTTATATCGAATTTATCCGCGCATTAGTCCAGGGCATATCTGTGTTCCCAAGGCTTTTTTCATGGGTTCATCTGCGATGGAAAGGGGTGGAAAGGGGTCGATCATTCTAAAGATTAGCCACAAGGCTTTGTACCGAATGTTGCTGCATATATATTGTGCACGTGCTCAATATTCGCTGCAAAAATACACAAAAATACATACACATATATCTCGAAATATACACAAATAAGACATCAGGTGCCAATCTGGGCGTATATGTGAGGGCGGGTCTTATCTGCAGGCAGGAGAGGGACTTATCCTGAGACCCTTACAATTGACAAAACATTGGGATGCATATCTGCTGGGGTATTTATCCACGAAGGGAGGAGAGCTTATTCGCAGAAACTTTTGGAGTCTGTAATTTCATAAAGAAACATGGCTACAATGTGGCTTATCCACCTGACCCGAGAAAGAGCGTTTGATATAGGTATTACTTAAATTCAACTTGTCAAAAGCTTTCGATTGCTTACCACACGATCTCTTGCTTGCTAAGCTTTCTGTTTATGGTTTTAGCATCAGTAGCTTGAAACTTATGCACAATTATTTTACCAATCGAAAGCAACGCACAAAGGTAGGCTCTGATTTTAGCTCATGGCTTGAAATTATATTAGGAGTTTCACAAGAATCAATTCTAGGTCCGTTACTATTTAATATTTTTATAAACGATTTGCTATCTATCATCGAAAGGACAAATATTTGTA
>JAULBZ010001098.1:0-24193 GCA_032360805.1 Neoturris breviconis | reverse complement strand
AACGTTAGAACAACGTTCAAAGAACGTTGTTCTAACGTTATTTTGCTGACTTTGAACAGGTTTTTGTCGGCTGGGTGAGAGCCAAGGGAAGAGATTGAAAGATTGAGATATAAACGTTGTTGAAGAGTAAATGTTTATATGAAGGATGTTACCACGCGCTATAATACTGTACTAACCCAATGTGCAAAAACCTGTTCAATGTCTGCAGTAAAAACGATAGAACAGCATCTTAGACGATGTTCTAGCGTCTTTACTACTGACTTTGAGCAAGTGTTTGCCCACTGGAGAGGAATGGTTATCTTTGGAAGTCAATACTAGTGTTTTGGTACAAAAAGGACTGCCCAATTAGACTAGGTTATTGTCGTTAGTAGGCTAAATCCAGAAAGCAGAAAAGATATCGGGGATAATCGGTAAATCGGAGTGCCGTAATGAAAACGGGAAGACTTCTTTTAAGTATAAATTCAATCGTAAAGAGGTCACTATTTTAAGCGAAATGATGACGGCCTGCTACCTAGCGGGCAAAAACCTGTTCAAAGTCAGCAAAATAACATTAGTACAACGTTCTTTGAACGTTGTTTTAACGTTATTTTGCTGTCTTTGAACAGGTTTTTGCCGACTGGCTAGTCTACTACCCAATGGCCAAACACTTGTTCAATACCCGAAATAAAGATGCTTCAACGTTCTTCAACGTTCTTCTAAAATCATTACTTCAGACTTTAAACAAATTGTTGCTCACCGGGTCTATACTAAGCTAAGTATGACCATACGCCAAAAAACAAAAACCTTCAAAGAAGACCCTTTTTGTGCGGAAATGCATGTTGAAAATACATCGTTTTCATATTCTTATCGCAGCAATGATTAGACATCTACAACCAAACGCATAAATAATGAGACATTTCACGAATTTTGGTGAGTAATACACACCACAAGTAGATTTCAAATGTGGAAAACGACCAGATCAAGTCTCTAGAGATTCATCTCAGAAATTTATCGTGTGAGACACTCTGCTGTTTTTAGCAGCCTAGTACCCAGGCTCTTGGAACATATTCGACTTTTTGCGTCTTTCGTTTTGCTACCTAAAATTTAAGGCTTTTTAATATAAGTAGAAATTCGAAATTTTTGCTCGAATTTTACCTTGTCACAAATATGCATTGGTTTATGAGGAACCAATCAGAAGCAAGAGTACTTACCTTTTCTTAGTCTAACCTTAAAGTAACTGTCGGACATTGCCTGTGGCGGAGTGCTTTTGAACACAGTTTTCAGCTTTTGAGGCTTTTTATATTTAGATGAAAACAGTTGCGTAATAGGTGAGTAAATAATTATAACAATTCTGAAGTATTTATTTTTTTAAATCTTGAAGGAATAAACTAAAATTAAACACTCCTTTTTTAATTAAGTCGCAGAAAATATTTGCATGCTACATAATTCTTTACGTTGTCTTGGTAACGAAACATTGTTCGTAGTTAACATTTTGTTTACAATATTGTTATTTTTTAATTCGCTTTTTTTGTTGTTTTGTTGTTATGGTGGTTTTTATGCGTTCATAGCATATAAATAATTGTTTAAAAGCAACAAACGATATCATTTAAAGCCTTAACGTATTTATAGGAGAACTTTTTACAATTATTGAAGAAATTAACCAGCGCATTATTGTCAAAAAAGTGTGCACGCGACATCGGAACAATGTCGAAATATAATGTCAAAACGACGTCACATTGACGTTGTTCAGACGCGTCGTGTGCAGGCAGGGTACGAGCTTGCAAGTGATTGGTTCCTTGAGTGCAACCACTTTAAGGTACTGCTAGTAACATATTCTGAAGATTTGACTCCATAAAAATGAATATTAGTGGAGATATAATTGATTGAAGTTGTAGAAAATTATGTATTTTCTAAGTACACTTTGTAGCAACCATCTTGTTTGGCCAAACATTTTCTGTTTTCAGAGGAAAGAGTTAATTGTTTTACCACTTCTGGACATTTTTAGACTTTTTTAGAATTTTCTGGTTATGTTCAGTGTGTGTTACTTATCCATTTAGCATAGATATTGAAATTTTAACCAACAATAAGTGATTATGTACCTTTAATTACAGACTCATTGGTGTGTAAATATAGTAGATGGCTTTATAAATTCACAGAGGATCTTAAGAAATAGTAGATAACGATTAATTATATACGTAAAATTTGTTCACGAAACTGCAAGAATAGTAAGATTAGAGCATCAAAAAGAGGAAGCACTAGGAAAAATAACTTATGTGTATAATCTATCACAGACTAGTTTAATATTATGAGGCGTATACAGCCAAGGAAATACAGCGTCATCTATCAAAACATAAGTAAAGTAACTTCGTGGGCATATTGCGTCGGATCAACGTCAAAATAACGGCATGTGCTTGCAGAGAACGTCGTGACGTTTTGACGCGGTTCAAAAGATTTAGTAATCAGTGAGTGCATAGTGATCGACGACGTATAACTTTAAAATGATGTGGAAATATCACTAAAGCAACACGAGAACCCAGTGGACAAAGATTTGTTCAAAGTCAGCATTAAAGACGCTAGAACAACGTCGTTTTCTAGCGTCTTTATTGCGGATTCTGAACAAGTTCTTGCCCACAGGGAACGACTGATTACAGTTTGACAATAAGGAATATATGGTGAGGAATAACATGAAAATTAACTTTTTATAGTCTGCCCAGTGGGCAAAAAACTTGTTCAAAGTCAGTAGCAAAGGCTTTGAACAATGTTTTGCCCACTGAGTTTAAATTTAGAATATAAAACAACAAATACAGATTGGGCATACAATCCCAGTGGTCTAAAACTTGTTCAAAGTCGTTCGACGTTGTTCTAGCGTCTTTACTGCCAACTTTGAACAAGTTTTTGCCTACTGGGATAGGGTATAAATACTCCAGGTACTGTCAAAATCGATGTATCTTTTGAGAATATTTTAGCCATGTCTGTGAATAACAACCTCGTTCCCAGGGCTTCTTCTCTCTTGATGTCCGTCATGAGAGAAGAAGCCATGGGAACGAGGTTGTGTGAATAGTTATTTTGACATCTGACGTCTGACGCAAACACATATTTTCACACCTTCCTGTATCCAGTGCAACCTCGCTCTTCCGTGTTTCGAAAAGGCAAGAAGCCCTGGGAACGAGGTTGGTAACCAGTGGGCAAAAACATGTTCAAAAGGTTCCACAGTAAAGTAAACGTTGTTCTAGCGTTATTACTGCGGACTTTAAACAAGTTTTTTTGCTCATTGGGTGTACCATCTCTGACCTTAAACGCTTTATTTATTATATTTAGATACATCTAAATAAATCAATAAATGATTTGAACAACTATGGGGAATGGGGCGAGTTCTCGAGTGGGATCGTCTTTAACCATCGATGGTGAACGAATAGAAACAGCTAGATTAAAGCTACTCTACCCGGAACTACGCACTGAACTAAAGAAGAAAGATGAAAAGCTCAACGAAAAAGAGAAGAAAATATATTCTTACGAAACGGAAATCACAAATTTAAAAACGGAAATTAATCAATTAAAAAGTGTTTTAGAAGCAACCGTGATTAAAACAAAACACATTGACGTCATTCAGGAAACTAAAATACTCGACGAGAACGAAAATGTAAATGGATTAACTCGAATTGACTCGAAATTAAAATTCAAAGATGTTGTTGGCAAAGTGCGTAACAAAAGATTTGCTGTGTCAGCAGAAAGTGGAAAATCTTCTGATAATACATATGTTGAATTACAAAAGTTTCCAAAGAGTACTGAATCAAGAACTTTAATAGGCGAAGCCATTTTGAAAAATAACTTTTTAAAACATCTTGAGGAAGGACAGGTAAAAGAAATTGTAATGTGTATGTATCTAAAGACATTTAAAAAGGATGAATTCGTCATCAAAGAAGGGGATTCTGGGAATGCTTTATTCGTTTTGAATAGCGGTAAACTAGAAGTGCAGCAAGGTGAAAAAATACTTGGTAAACCTATGGTACCTGGTGTGTTATTTGGTGAATTAGCTATTTTGTATAATTGCACACGAACTGCTTCAGTTCGTGCATTAGTTGATGTTGAAGCTTGGACAATCGAGAGAAGAATTTTCCAAGATGTAATGAAAAGAACTGGTACAATGAGACGAGATGAACATTTCTTGTTTTTACGGAGCGTACCTATATTCAAAAAATTTAACAATGATAAGTTATACAAAATTGTTGAAGTGTCTGCAGAAGAGTTTCACAGCGAAGAAGAGTATATCATCCGCGAAGGAGAGAGAGGAGACTCTTTCTTTATTATTATGGAAGGTAAGAAAATATTTCCAGGTCATTTTTAGTCTGATCACCATGCTTTGAAACCACTACTAATAGACGTGTGTAAAAAAGGGAAGTCTATTGCATTGCATCAAGTTATACTTTGCGTTTTCATGTACTTGTGAATACGTCTATTGGTACCGAGATTCAGAACATTTACTCTTCGTATTCCTCTAATAAAACGCTCCTAGTTGATTTTTTTTTCATCTAAAATACTGAAAGTATATAAATTCCCTTAATATTACTGCCTAGTATTTAATTGGACACGTGACGTGACATTTTCTCAGCTTAAAACGACGTTGCTTAAAACGACGTTGCTTGGACGTCAGAATGTCAAAAAAACAACGTCTTTTTTATGTTGAAAAAACGTCACGTTCCGGCAGTGTAGACTTGAACCATGTTGATATATTTTGGTTCGTTTTCTAACATTTAAAAACAAATAGTTTCCTCCGATAACAACGTCCCATCTGTGGTTTTTGCAACGAAAATATATGTTTTTCTTTCCAGAGGAGAAATTTTGTTTTTTTCGGTGCTAAAGTGATATTATGTCGTTGTTAGAGTGAAGTAACGATCAGAGATTATCCCCAGCCGGCAAAAACCTGTTCAAAGTCAGCAAAATAACGTTAGACTTTGGTCAGGTTTTTGCCGGCTGGGTCTTAGACATAAGATTTCTAACTGTGCCTATCTCTTAAGCTACGTTTACACGTTACGATTATTCAGGATGATTTTGGTTACCAACTTGAAAAATACTTGTCTTATAAGACATTCAGGAGGTCAGTCAATAACTCTCACATTTACATCACCATCCTTCTCTGCGCTTTCGAAACATGTATCAGTTAACAAAAAAAAAAGAAACGTTCATGTGTTTGAGCTAAATCTGATTAATCTTTATGACGTCACAAGAACAGTTATAACAGGCACGTAGGTATATATATATATAAGAATGATTAATGTCACTTCCAAATAAGCATTACCTTATGACGTCACAATAATCTTTCTTAACTGATTAATCATTATGACGTCACAAGAACAGTTATAACTGTCATATAAGTATATACATAAGAATGATTAATGTCACTTCCAAATAAGCATTACCTTCTTGGAGCCGTTTGTTTTGATTTCGTTGCGGATTAAATTTAGCTTAAACAGATAAAAAATAAATTAAAGCCACTATATACGTTATGTTTAGAGTAAACTTTAAAATAAATCTCTGTTATTTATACGAGCGATTCTGAAAGAGCATGACATCGGCAAGAAATAATAAACAAAGATGGCGGATGAAACTATTATTTTCTAGAAAAATGTAAACAAAAAAAAAAATTACTCGATTGCATAAATTCCATACTTTGTAACGGCAGGACCAAATAAGTAACTTCTACTACTCGGAAAATTGGTGATGTCATGCGAATCATTAAATCATCTACTCGATCCTGCAGAAGATTTATTTTAATACAATGTTAATCTACTCTTTTGGGTACATAAATAACGGATTAATGCACATACTTGATTGTTTATAAGTACAGAACAAACTCGTCAATTGGAATGATTTCCAGGACAGCATTCTTGTAACTGCTAGTCTGAGAGCCAACCTGTTTTAGCTATCTAACTCATTCACCAGAGGGCAAAATCTTGTTCACAGTCCGTAGTAAAGACGCTAGAACAACGTTTTCAACTATTTATTTACTTGAAAAATATATATTTCTTATATTCATCCAAGCCGGCAAAAACCTGTCCAAAGTCAGCAAAATAACGTTATTTGGTTTTTGCCGGCTGGGATATAGCAGTGTTCGAAATAACTAATAATAAATAATCACTGCGAAGGAGCGATATAAGAGTAAATACTCACTGCGAAGGAGAGATTTTTGATCATATGTTCAGGCTATGTATTTTTACTTTCTGAATTTCTGAATACCTGGGAAATTTGAAAACCCTTTTATGTTCCAATCAAAGTGTCATCTATGTTACATCGTATATCTATGGTTACGTTTACAGCGTAGCTTGTTTCATCAAAATATGAATAATTGATGTGAGTTTGACCATATTTTAAGTATCTGATTATTTTTGGGAGGAATTTTTTTTTCGGATTTTCGGGGTGACTTTTTGTTATTTTTGGAATTGAAATTAGTATTTTCTATTAAGTATAAACATTTTTTTTTTAAGAACAAATATTGTTCCCGAAATCTTGTTAAAAGTTCGCAGTAAACACTGAGTTACGCTGGGTTACACTGGGTTACACTAGGTTACACTGTGTTACTTCCAAGTTAACTATCAGTCGTCGGTCATCACCTAAGGGAGGAGTGATTTTTGAGTATACTCTTCACAGATGATGTTCGCCAGTCATATACAGGCTTGTAAAATAGAATAAATATATATATATTCCTTTCAACCTTACCATCTAAAAACAACAAGGATGAAGATTAGAATCTGTTCGAAGTTTTGCACCACCCACACAAACCTGATGAAGGGTTTGGTGAACGGATTTTTGCGAAACTAACTTGGATTCCCCTATAAATCGAAGAAAGAAATTCTGAAAACATATATGAAATTCAGTCGGTTAAACATCAAACAAGCTATATGACGCAATAGTATGTGATGGAGATCGTTAATGAAATCCTCTATGTGAAAGGTGTGCCTTTCATCAGCGTTTTCCAGCTAGACACGTTCCACAATAACGGTCTCTGAAAAAGATTTAGCGATTGCAAGTTAACTATCCTACCCACCGAGTAAAGATTTGTTCAAAGTCCAAAGTAAAGACTCGAAAACGTGGTTTTATCGTCTTTACTGCGGACTTTGAACAAGTTTATGCTTACTAGGATTACGTTTCGTAACATGTGTTTTTATTAGAGAAGCTAATACAACTTAATGAACTTATCTGGGATAAATGCCAACATTTGACGCAAAGTTTTTAAATTTAGCACGTCTTATTGATATGTTTTCAAAATATGGTTTTTAGACACTGGCTTATTATATCTTTAAGAAGGAAGTTACATATGCACGTAATGCTATAATTTCTAATAATGCAAAATAACAATTTTAACCCCCGTTATTAAGTACAAAACAACGAATATATGTTAATTTTCAAGGCTATTTTACGGGGGAGTCATTTTACTTGTAATATCTTTTTTATATAAATGAGCTATTTTCAACTATTTTTCAATCTATTGAAAATGGTTGCTGAAGCTGCAAGTTTGTTATCGTGCAGAACTCTCGGTGAGCTATTACTTTCTTAATCGTTTTTGAATCTTGCTGGAACCAGGGTATATTGTATACACAAAAAGAGCGCAGGGGGAAAGAACTGAATCAACGATATGTTGTATAAGCTTGTTGATGTAAAGATTGTTATAGGCTCTTTCATGCGTTTAAGCGGAAACGGGATGTTCTATAGGTGAGCGCGATAAGAACGTGGGTGCGTTTCTTTCTTTTGTTAAGTTCCTGTACGGCTTTTTAAATTCCGATTTTCCGATTATCTCCGGTTTCATTATATAGCCGCGGTAGCTCGCTCAGAAACATACGACTACAATCTACCTCTTTAACTACACTAATGTATCCCTCGTCCCTAGCACCTTTTGACTTTTTTTTATTTTTCTCGGACCTTAAAAGTCAAAAGGGGCTGGGGACGATCTTGGTTCTTTTGTTCTTTTCAACGTCCTCATGATATGCTTGCGTGCGGTTAGGTGCACATGATAATATGACCAAAGTGGGCAAGTACTTCGGACGACGTTGTTCTAGCGTCTTTACTGCGGAATTTGAACAAGTTTATACCCACTGGGAGTATATAAATTTTAAAATATAGCCAGCCCGCCCTACGGTTCTTACCTGTGAATATGATGTATAATTTCAAAATCAATGGCAACTCATAACAGCAAAAACTTGTTTAAAATTCGCAGTAAAAATGATAGAACGTTGTTTTACCGATTTATTTCGGAATTTGGACAAATTTTAGTCCGCTGGGGTCGTAGTTGACCCATTGAACCAAAACCTGTTCAAAGTCCGCAATAAAGACCTAGAACAACGTCTTCTAGCGTCTTTAATTCTGACTTAGAACTAGTCTTTTTCATAGATTTTGTATTATCTTTATGTCATAGGTTCGGTTAAAGTCTTACAACTACTCGAGGGAAATGATCAACCACAAGAAATACGAAAATTAAAAGCTGGCGACTATTTTGGCGAAAAATCTCTCTTCAGTGAAGATGTGAGAACGGCGAGTATTATCGCTGAAAATGGTGGCGTAAACTGCTTAGTCATCGAAAGATCTAATTTCATGAGCTTCGTTGGAGATTTGAAACACATTCGAGAGAAAGATTACGGTGATGAAGCCCGAAAGGCTGTAACAGCCTCACGTTCAAGTTCAATTGCAGTTGAACTTTCTTCGAAAACAGTTGATCCTATTCGTGCTGAATTTAGAGACAAGAAATTAAGTCATTACAAATTAGTAGCGACATTAGGAATGGGTGGATTCGGTCGCGTAGAATTAGTCGCTGATAGAAATAATCCTGACCGTACGTATGCATTAAAGTCTCTTGTAAAGAAACACGTCGTAGAAACGAAACAACAAGAGCATGTTTTTAATGAAAAGAAAATTCTCATTTCACTGGATTCACCTTTCATTATTAAACTTTACCAAACCTTTAGAGATAGTAGATATGTATATTTACTAATGGAAGTATGTCTGGGTGGTGAATTGTGGACAATTCTGCGGGATAAAGATAGTTTTGATGAGTCAACTACTAGATTCTATATCGCATGTGTTGTAGAAGCTTTTGATTATTTACATAAACGTGGAATCGTCTACCGTGATTTAAAACCGGAAAATTTATTAATGGACAATGTCGGTTACGTAAAATTAGTTGACTTTGGGTTTGCTAAGAAGGTAAAAACTGGTACGAAAACATGGACATTTTGTGGGACACCAGAATACGTAGCTCCTGAGATTATATTAAATAAAGGACATGATTCTTCTGCAGACTGTTGGTCATTAGGCATTTTAATCTACGAACTGATGACAGGCAATCCACCATTTACCAGTTCTGATCCTATGAATACATACAATATCATTTTAAGAGGAATTGATGCATTAGAATTCTCAGTACTTGTAACACGCAATGCTCAAAACATTATAAAAAAACTATGCAAAGAAAATCCTATGGAACGACTTGGTAATCAAAAAGATGGATTCATGGACGTTCGTAAACATAAATGGTTTCAAGGTTTTCATTGGAGTGGTATTCAAAGTAGGACTTTAAAACCACCAATACAACCAAAAATTAAAGGACCACTCGATAATTCAAACTTTGATTACTTTTCACCAAATAAAGATAAACCACAGGAAGAAAACTCTGGATGGGATAAAGATTTTTAAAATAGTTATTACCCATCGGACAAGCAAAAACTTGTTCAAAATCAGCAGTAAAGACGCTATAACAAGATCGTTCGACGTTGTTCTAGCGTCTTTACTGCGAACTTTGAACAAATTTTTGCCCACTGGGTATATAAATAACAAAGATATCGTTCAAAACTACCGAATACATATACCCCGAATACGTACCGTGTATTACCATATAAGTAGATATTCGGAACCGAATTCGGTAGTTTTTTTCATGCTGTGTAATGCTGTGAACACCATGGTCATATGATGTCAAAGTAATATTAAATCAAAGTCTCTAATGTTGATTTAACGTCGTTTGATCATGATGTACTTAGCAATATTAGTTGTCATTTTCTCACCGGGAATTTTATTTAGGTGTGTTCATGGTTAAAATTACATGCGGGCATGTGTGTTATCCATCGAATGCTAAATGTAAAAATTCTCGTAAGTGATTATTAATATGATAAAATAACGGTAAGATAAAACCTTACTCAAATAAGCGTGAAAGACTCCATATACGGGCCATATATGCTGATACACAGTCCAAATATAGAGCTATACTTGTCCGTATTCAGTTGTCTTTCACGCTATGTTCCTAAAAACGTGTGAAAGATTGCAAAATACGACAGAAAGAGTCTCGTCTTAAACACGATATTGAAGCTATAAAAAGAAAAAGCTTTTCGATTTAAAAGTACTGATGGTTGCTTAAACTGAAATAGCTTCTGAATTTTATAACGCTATATTTAAAACGCTATATTTTATATAATGCCAATAATGTTCCCGTGTATCTCTGTATATATACTATGTTTCGTCATAACCCAGTGAGCAAATACTTGTTCAAAGCCCACAGTAAAGACGCTACAATCAAGGTCATAAATAATGATAAAACTTGTGAATGTTGAAGAGTAATATACACCACAAGTGAAGAAAAACCGCGCCACGGCAAGTCCTAAGAGATTTACTTCAGAGATTTATCTCAGAACTTTATCAAGTAGACTTAAGATATTAGGTATTTTTGCAAATTCGACAGCCTAGTACCCAGACTTTTGGAACAAATTCGAATATTAGTTTCGCTCATCTTGCTAACAAATATTTAAGGCCTGTCAGAGAAATTTGGAATTTATGCACGAATTTCCCTTCTTACGAAATATTTATGACCATGATTGTAGAACGACGTTGTTCTAGCGTCTTTACTGCTGACTTTGAACAATTTTTTGCCCACTGAGATAAGGGAACAACGGGGAACATATTCGGTAGTATATTATACCGTGCCATATGGTGGTGAAGTACATGAAAGAAGTTACAAGCTCGTCCCCAACCCCCCGTCCCCGACTTTTTTTATTTTTTCTCGGAAAAAAGTCAAAAGGGGCTGGAGACGAGCTTGTAACTTTATGAGAAAGAGGAAATTTTTAGTTTATTTATTCGGTGTACATTTTCTTTATATTTAACATAGCGATGATATGAATAAAAGAAACAAACTTGATTTATTACATATATATGTATTATATTTATATATTTTTCAATTTCCGCGCCAAGAAGTCGAAGAAAGTAAAAGTGAAGTCTTTATATGTCTATTTAGTAGACTTGGATCCAAATTCCTAGTATTTGTAAAATAATGATGTATTTAATCTTTTTTGTTTAAATCACAACGGCATAGCTATCTTATTTCATCAGATTGTTTTTTCAGGACAAACGAGAGACCAAGCCCGCAGTACCTGAGTTCTGAGACCCGTTAAACTTATTGGTGGCTTTAGCAATAACTGCGGCTAAAAGGAACCATAACAAAGAATAATCAATTAAATTGCGGACCTTTTTGTTTAATTACCAACCCAAGGTCTCGTTTTGTCCTAGGCCTTTAACATACTGACTCAAAAATAACTTTTTTGGCCATATTCAGGCCAGAAGTTAAGAGTGCTTAGTTGATGAAAAATTGGTATGTGTTGATATTCATTGTCGAAAATTCTGACTCAATTATACCTTCCTTTTGGCCAAACTTAGGATTTGATGTAATTTCAAATCTGATATTCATTTTTTAAATTTCTGACTCTAACAAAAGTGCTTTGCTTTTTATGTAAATTGTCATATCAAATTTGATGCTTTTTCCAGTTTTATATTCACTTTTGAAAGTTCTGACCCAAATATGCCGTTGTTGGACTAATATGGGCAAAAAAAGATGAAGCTGCTTCGTTTTCGATGGAAACTGGTAAATTGGTTGTGCTGGCTTCAAATCTGAAATTCATTTGTCAACATTCTGACTCTAAAATACCTTTTTGTTTTGCAAATTTATTCCAAAAATATAAAATGTGACCAGATTTGATGGTACTGTTCTCAATTTTGATATTCTTTTTTAAAAATTCTAACCACAATAAAGTACTTGTCGCTAATATTCAAACATCTAAAATTTATAATTTCATCTTGATTGATTGTAATTTCGTGTTGGAATTGAAAGTTATTGTTTCGCTGTATCTCATATTTTGGAACTGCTCCTACTAGTAATTTTCGGTTGTGATTTTCAAGGCGATTTGCACTCTTGTTTCCTTGTTGTAATCGAACGGAGCCCTCTAGCCAAGGATCCCCGTCTCTTTGCTTCCTTCATTCATTTTCTTTATTTACGTTATAATCTGTCGTTTGATTTTAGTTTTCTCCCTTTTTTCTCAAATCTTTAAAATTTCAACATCAGATTATGGAAAGGATACAGAAAATGGAAACAAGGTCAGAGCTTAGTATACTAGGCTAGGAGCCCTCATCCAAACATTAAAGACATCTTTTGGATCAAAAAGTAAAGATTCTCTTGATTTTCATTTTATATTTCTGCAGAAGTTTTAAGGTTTTAAAAGAGGATTATGATTCAAGTAATAAAGAATCACATTTCCCTTTGATGGATATATTAGCATCAATTGTTTGCAGAATGGACGAGTGGGTATTGACAGATAAGGTATTTCATATAACCCTATAACAGTGAACCTTGGACCCTGACATCCACGGTAGAAGCATCAATATATAGATTTCATCGTAGACTGTTACGAACTGCATGCCTCAACATTAAATGACGTACGACAATTCGAAACAATGACTTATACAGTATCACCTTGGAAAGAGTATAAAGAAAAGGCAACTAAGCTGGTTTGGTTTATGTAAATGCAGGTAAAACTAAATTCATATCTTTTAACCAAAATGGTGGTATAAACTCATTGTATGGTACACATCTGAAAAGTGTTGAAAGTTTTACATATCTAGGAAGCGATCATCCCCTGAAAAAGATATATCCATGCGTATAGCAAAAGCATGGGGCGCACTAGAAATGCTGAGAACAATATGGAAGTCCAATCTACCAGAAAAGATAAAAAGTGACTTCTTCAGAGCCGTAGTTGAGCCAGTACTTCTGTATGGCTCCTCAGCCTGGACAATGACACTGAGACTAGAAAACAAGCTGGATGGAACATACACACGGATGCTCCGTGCTGTGCTTAACAAATCTTGGAGACAGCATCCAACAAAGCAATTATCAGAGAGAGAAGATTGCTGGACATTGTTACCGCAGCAAAAAGGAAACTGTGAATGATCTCCTGTTATGGAGACATATATCGATCAACTATCTCGAGATGTTCACCTGCATACTGACGATCTAAAGAATGCCATGGAAGATCGAGATGTTTGGAGGAATAAAGTCTATTTGGTCCGGGCAATTCGCCCGAACCGGTAAAGGTATGACGTCATCAATAATGAAAAATGCTCTAAATTGGTTGTGGCGTTTATTTCCAAACCATTAATAGTTATGACATGAAACTTGGTACATTTATAGAAAACGTCAATATAAACTGTCTGAAATTATTTTTTTGTAATTTAATGACGTCACTGGCACCGGTTATGACGTCATCAATAGTGTAAAATATTGTAAAAAGTTTGTGGTATTTTATTTCCGAACCACTAATACTTATGACGTGAAACTTGCTACACATATAGAAAAACCCAATACAAACAAATTGCAATAAATATGTTTGAGTTGATGACGTCATTAGTACCTGCTTTGACGTCATCAGTAATAGTCGCTCTGTGGTCTGTAAAATATAAACTTTGGTCTGTAAAATATGAAGAAGAACATCAGATATCATTATAACAAAATTTTATATTTTAAATTTTAAAATTTTAAAAATTTAGCCCCTGTTCAGAATTAAGTTACCCCTGAAAAAATAACGCAAACATTCCAAAAAAAAAATTAATGGTCAAAATCCTTGATAAAATACCATACTATAAATAGGAAAAAAATTATTTCAAAATGAAAAAACCCTCCCCACTTATCTTGAGAACCGAACATGCTGAATACTTGAAATTTTGCATGAACATAGGTCTCCTAATTGGCTTCCCAAAAATATATATATGTTTGGGAAAATTATGCAGAATGTGAGCTCCATTGTCTTTTCAAAATGTTCATTGTATTTTTGCAATAAATATAATAGACATTTTCGATTCATACAATGTATATATAGTTATGTGATTTATATGAATTAACTGTTAAGCTTGGTAATTATTTTTAGAATGATTTTTTGTTATGTTACTTTCACAGCAAAATTAAAAATTCAGGGGGTCCTCACCATACTAATAAAGGGTTAAAAAATTAAGAATTTGAACACTGTAAAAAGGACTGAAAAATAAAACAGAATTTGTCGACTTTGCCAAAAGACTTAAGATTTGAAGTCTACTTTGTAAATATACGAGATTAATCTCTAGTTAAATCTGGTGGTGAATTTCAACATTTCCGTTTCACTTACAGCGTTGAGGATTCCTCAATATTTGCTAAAAGTTATGATTAGGGTTTCAACTGCAATAGATAGAAAACATAAACTATTTTCATAGTTGCATGTGATGTTGTTTAAATTTCACCGATGAAAAGCTCACGTCACATGTTTTGTTGTTTTCATAACAACATGTTTTATTTTCTGTTGTAGCTACAATATTAATGTTTTTCGTTTCGCGTTGTTGTTATAAGTTTTATTTCCAATTTATTTACGTATTTCTATTGTAATATTTTTGTAGAAAAGCAGTAGCTGTATGTGTTCGTTTAAATAAAAATTTCTCATGCAAACAGTTGTTCAAATGTTTTGTTGACTCATCTTTTAGTGTTTTATTTAATCATTGCTCTGAAATGTAATTACTATTTTAATATGACACTCTTTTCATGAAGCATATCTCAAAGAGTATTATTTCGAATTCCTTGCAAGCATATTGTTTATGTTAATTCTCTATCTCCATGATTTTGTTCCTGCAGAAGCTAGTCAAATACTTTGTGCTGTTTCACCATAACCGGTATTGGTTTAACAATATCGCATTTCACCGCGTGTAAGCCTTCGACATATCTGTATTTGCATGGGTGTTTATATTTACTCCTCAGTTATATTTCTACTTATACTGATGAAAAATGGTAAAAAAATAGTGAAATTTATTCATGTGAACTATTTATGACGTCATAACTGGAACATGTGTTAAAGCGGTTTTCCACTTCAAGAAAATATTCAGATTTTTTTTTCTGCGGAAATTAAAATTTAACGGCACAGAACAGAAGAAATAGTTGAAACTAAATAAAATCTGAAAATGTTCCTGAAGTAAAAACCGCTTTTACATGTACTATCGTGTACTTATGGTACTTATGGTACTTATAGTGTGTATCGTGTACTTATGGTGTATCGTCATGCTTAATAATTTACAATATCAGTTCTTTTTTTTGGTAGAGGGAGTGATTCATAAAAGTTACAGATGCCTGGTATCTAAATTTCATTATTTTGGTCGGCAAAATACGATTGATGATCCATAAAATACAGAACTCTACCAGAACAGCATAAAAAGGACATTGTAAATAAGAGTGTATACACCGAATATATGTTGACCAAATACTAGAAACAACAACACTTTTTCAGATTTGACCCTTGTTCAGACAATAAGTCCATCACGAAGCAATATTTTTTTAGCTACAACCCTCTACATAAGTTATGAGACATTTTACGAATTCTCACGTAAAATACAACCTACAAGTATAACAACTAATTAAATCAACCTTAGGAATACCCTAAAGATTTAAGGGCTTAGGATCCTAGGTTTTTTTAGAAATTTGAAAAATAGTTTTTTGTTTCTAGTACTTAGGCTCTTGGCACAAATTCAAATTCCCATGCAGTTTGTCTTTCTAATCACCGCTTAAGGCTTTTCGGCCGAGTTAAAATTCCTAATTTTTCGCACGCATTACTCCTTGTCTCAAAAATTTATGTTGGAGGTTGTAGCTATATATATTTTTTAACTTTGAAAAAGCCAAACAAAATTTAGGAAAGTCATAAAATTTCAGGTAAAAAAAAATTACCAGGGGTTGAATAAGTTGTGGGATTTTATGCCCTAATAATAAATAGGGTACAGTTTTACAAAAATGGCGATTACTGGAAATTTGCAATGTATTTAGATTGATTCAGCTGCGCACACAGTCGGGAATTAAGATATATTACGAAAACAATGGTTTATTTATAATTGAATCAGGAACATTAATTTTATCAAACGACGAAAGGATAAATCAATAAATCACACAACTACTGTAGGTGTGGTTTCAAAAATGATTTTAAACTAGTCTATTGTTTGGTAAGAATTAAATAATAACAGGTGGATATATATTTAAAACATTCTTCATAGTGTTGGAAAACTATCATCGTTTATAAAAAAGATTTTGAAACCCTTCGGCGGAAAGAAGAGACATATAAAAATGAAGTAAAATAAACTAAATATTTAAATATAAGAATTTATTTTGCGATATAACCAAGTCATGGAGATACACCAGTTCCGATTTATTTCATTTCTGTTTTTATTTTCATTTATAAAGCTATCAACAGCGAAATGTGGAGATGAGCATTGGACCGTTCCTGATATTAGTCCTACATATCTTGGTCCAAACAAGGGATACATTATTGCCGGCTTATTTTCAATTACATCCTTCGAAGATAAAGATGTATTCGACTCGTTTTCTTATACGATAGAAAGACATTTCGTGGAAATAGTTACAAAGATGTATAATCAAGTCTTTGTTACCTTTGATGTATGTAAATCTCGCATTATTCTTCAAAATTCGCTCATGAATGTTTCTTTCAATGAATCATTTGCAGAAACAAAACTGGTTCTTTCATTCTTAACATCTGATTTAACAATTCTAGCATTGTCAATAATAAGTGGAACTGTTCTTCCTATTATTGCTTACCATGAAGCAGGTCACATTCCATTACTGTACGAAGAAATTTCAAACGTCATTCTATTAACAATACAGTCAGAGACAATAGATGACATTGTACGAGATTATTTAGATATAAAGATAAAGAACATTTTATACATAGAAGTTTGCGATGAAGAGCGATTTTGTGAAAATATTTCGGAAAACTTAATCATCAGGAACAAACTATGTCTGCATGGACATAGATATGTTGGCAAAGATAACATGTTAGATCTTGAAAAAATTATCACTGCAAATAGTCAAAAGGACCAATTCATTTTGATAAGAGCTGCTGGATCTAACGGGTTTATTTATCCATTTTTTAATAAAATACGGAAGTTACAAAAATCCAGCAAGCTAAACAATTCGCGTTTTGTTCGAAGAGAAGTTGGTTCATTGGCACAAAAGTATTGTAATTTACATCGAATTTATATTCCAATTTATTTCGATGGAGATACTTATAACATATCTTGCAAATTTCCATTTTCCCGACTATTTCCACACTTTTGGATCATAACATATACGTTATTTAATTTTATGAAATTAGAACAAGTTAAATCGACGGTTGAGGAAACATATCTGTATGAGAAAATTGAGAATAAATTTGTGGCTACATGCAAAATGAACAGATGCAAAGAAGGGACGGAACCGTATTATGGTAATGTGCTGCATACCGAAGATATGAATTTCACTTATTCCTGGTTATGTAAACGATGTACTGGAAATACATTTAAGAGAGGTAATGGTTATGAAAGATGCATAACATGTGAAAAACCTTTACTGAGTAACCCTGGAAATACTGAATGCTTCGACCCTTACGTGGATATATATCATACATTGGAAAGTAAAACAATCCTTATATTTTTATCATCCATTTCGTTGAGTTTCCTGATAAATATTTTCATTATATTGACTTTTCTAAGGAATCATGAAACACCTATTATTAAATCTTCTGACAAAAAAGCAACATTTATCCAGTTATTCCTAATGACAATCGTACATGTCGTCTTACCTTCCCTGTTCCTTGGTAAACCAACAGATATGATTTGTGCTGCACGACCGATTGTAACTGGGTTATTGTTAATTTTACCATGTACCATAACATTCAGTAAAGTGCAAAAGATTATGATGATATTTGGTTCAAACATTTTAATGAGCAGCAAGGAAATACTCATCACAAAGTCAACCATGGTTTTCGTTGTAATAATTACAATGGTTATTGATATGTTAGTCATTGCGATAACTTTTAGTGTTAAACCACCATCAGTAGAGATCGTACTGATAACAAAATCACTTAAAAGACATATATATTGTAATTCGAACAATCACATTTTGTCTCAATATTTTCTTCTATTAACAGCATTAATTTTTAATACAGTTCAAGGTTACAGAGCAAGAAATTTACCTTCTAAATGGAACGAAACTTATTGGATTACATTGGCATCATTTGTTGGAAGTGTCACCATATGCGCATCATCAATGATCTTTTTCACACAATCGGACCATTTTAACAAAGACTTTGTTGTGCTGTTTACAGCAGTATGTATTAACTTTCAAATGTTTGTTATACTTTATACTTCCAAAGTATACATCATTTATTTCAAGTCACATTTGAACACGATAAAATCATTTCAAGAAAATAGAATGAAAAACTTAATAACGCCAACGCAGTGAAAGAGAGGACACGGGTTGTATTGAACTGTATTGATTGAAGATGGTCAAAGGTCACAATATATTGTTTATAATTGAAACATATTTATGCATTCCATTTGGTCTAGGCTTTTTATTGCTCCGAGAGCCGTGGGGAGGAGGGGGTGGGGCATAAGGCCCACACTTCATGACCTCTGAACGGCTGCATATATTTCTATCAAAGCTATTATTAGTACAATTTAGCATAAAAACATTTAACAGGTGTACTTTTGTTTCATATGTATGACGTCATAGCTTATCTTGGGTATGTAATTCATTTGTATGAGTATAATGCCTTGATACAAAAACGTGTATGTAAAATAAATATCAGAAGTAAAATTAAAATTTAGGAAAAGTCAAAAAATGTGAGTTTTATATAAAAAGCTGTGAACAATTTAATAAAAGGGGAGCCATGAAGCCACCGCCTCCCTCTCCCTTCCTCCTCCATGCACAAACCTTAATCACGCAATGATTGGATGGCCGAGCGGTAGCTTTCAAAACAATTGTCAACAACTACTCTACCCAAAACAGACAACTAATATTTTCTAGCCCAGCCAGGGCGTAGAACCCAAACAACTCGAACTAAAACAATACATCACTTCTTCCTAGATAATGGCAAACTATAAATGCTTTGCGTTGGATTACAAGATACAGGAACTAAAAGCATTTACCCAAAGCCACTCCCCACACAACATCCTACCCACCAAAAGCGAAATAAAACGCCTATTAAACAGAAACATAATTTTCCCCATTCATTCCTGGCCCTCAAAAATACAACTCATGTTCACGAACATGCCCCACTCTGACCGGGAAACGTTCGAATTCGTGCTGCTCATGTATAAAAATGGCTGTTCCCCAGAGACTTGTATACATCATCTCTGTAAGGGATACTATTTCAACCAGCAGAAACTGTACGAGATTTCAACAAATAAAATACATAGTCGCAAACCTGGTCCCAAAACACCACATATGGTACTATTTCGATATTGATCTACAGAAAATCTTGTTCTTGGATGGTATAAAATGTTGTTCCGCAGTCCCACCCCCTAAAAACACAAGACAACTTCTCTCACTAACCACCTGATCTCCTTTATAGAAATGGAAGACCAATCACCCTCTACCACCAATGAAACCACTATGATGATGGGAGTCTCAGACAGTATTTCCGTAGGGGAAACCCGAAAACGATCCTCTCAACCTCTCCCAACACGACGAGAGTCAGTAAAACTGCGACGTGAAAAGACTCTCAAAAAAGGAGTCCTACCTGCTGCAGAAGATGGAAAACGTCCGAGGCTCCAAAACCATCAAGGACCTCGCGGTGACCCTCCGACCAAACTTTCCCCTCCCTCCAGACCTCCAACAACGTTGGGATTCCGAATGCAACTGCAAATCAGAACATCTTCGTGCAATTCTAATGGCGCAGCTGCAGAGCGAGGTAGAGGAGATATGGAAGCAAAAAGACCTCCCTACCGTCGCTTCTCATGATCTCTCCCTCAACACCACACTTCCATCTCTCCCAACCTAATCGACCAAGTCCTTTGCAACCAAGCCACTAATGCCTGAGAACTGGCGTGCAACTGGGTTCCCTGGACAACCATATCAAACGATGGGGATCCGGCAATGGAAAAGTCTGAGACTCCAATAGTAAATCATCCACCGAGCAGACCATTCTCCCACATTCGAAGTGACTCGGTATTAATCAAGTACCTAGATATCCGATACCGCCCATTGCCAAAACCAGAAGAGGAAAATACATCAAAATGAAAAAACATAGAAAATCAAAACAACAACCGACTCCATACTTGTCTGCTAATTGATATGTCAATGAACAAATAGATAAGCCAAAAAACAAATAAGTAAATAACTAAGCACAATAAATAACTTTGCACAACAAAGAGCAGAAAAGACCAAGAACATAGGAAATGACTAAGTTAACGAAGAACCCCGAAACACCTATTATGTGAAAGTAACAAGTCATGAATATAACGCGGACTGGCCACAGTCTATTTCGCCAGTAAAGTGACTTGTTAACCTCCTATGGTAAGATAAATTCCACCGAAAAAACGAGAGCGAGAGAGAGAATGCCTTCAAATAATTAAGTACATTAGGCAGACTACAAGAAGAAAACGAGACTGAGAGGTTACTCAAATAATTATATATATTAGGCAGACTACAATAACAAAATAAAAAATAAAAAAAACCACGAGAATGAGAGGTTCCCCATCATTTACATTAGGCAGACTACGAAAAAGAAAAAAACAGAATGAGAGATTCCTTAAATAATTATCTACATAAGCCAAGTACCAAACAAAACAAAACCTTACCCCAATCAACTAATTGTTAAACAACCCCAGAACACAGCATGTAGAACTATCACACCAACCCACGATCACATACACATACAAGCGATACCCTGGTATCCATTAGGCCGGCACCAAATCATACACAAAAAACAGGCATTTTGGGGACATACATTATATCTATACACGATTTATAACAAAGCCCCCGCCATCAAAACAACACATAAGGGCTTCCAACTCGTACTCACAGCCTATGTACACGCAATAATCAACTACATCCTACATGCAGGTACCTTACCTCGTACCACTCCTTCTCAAACCCAATACCCACAAGATATTTTACTTGCTATAATACTTCCACCTCCCCGACATGATCCCACACTAATTCCTCCCTTCTCGCTTTCTTCTAGACTCTATGGATCCTCAACCAAGACAACCAATTAGACACAATATAACTATCCCAACAATGCGCATCTTAGTCTCGAATAGACAGTGGTGGAAACAGCGAACCATGGGACACCAAAAAATCTTCCAGAGAATCGTACAAGACCTCGAAACCTCAATCAAGACAGACCTCTTAACCAATCTATCGGACCATGCCTTATCACCCAGCGAAACTGAAGTCTCAACTCGATGCCCAACTTTCATACCAACACCCCAAAACGAAACCCCGTCCAACGGAATGGACAGCGTTTCCTACCTCATCCAGAGGTACTACTTTCGATCAAAGGAAGAGGAAGGCGAATCAAAACCACCTCTCAATCCTTTCCACACTCCCACAGGCTGGATACCCCCAGAACCACGTGATGAGATTTTAAACAACTTTTTCTCTCACATCACTGAGACAGTGGAAGACGACCAAGCGAATTCACCTCCATTCCCACCAAACCTTACCACAGCCCAACATAATAAAATTACAGCTCTTGCACGCAACCAAAATATCACTATCAAAGCAGCGGACAAGGGTGGTGGCATTTGCATTCTCAACACCCAATATTACATCCAAAAAATAAGAACTCGCCTAAACCACTCCACCACATATAAACAACTAGAGCATGACCCAACACCAGATATCGCAAACGGCTACGTCAACAAAACGACCAGGAGATTCCTCTCCCCTAAAAATACTCATCGAACCTCACTCTTCTACGAATTGTTTAAGATACACAAACTAGGTAACCCTCTCCGACCTATTGTATCTGGCTGTGACAGCCCCACAGACAACCTATCAAAATACCTCACCCACTTCCTACAACCATTAGCTGAAAAACTACCTTCCTATATCAAAGATACAAAACAGTTCCTTAGAGAGCTGAAAACACTCCCTCCCATCCTCAAAGGCGCTTTTCTTGTAACTGCAGATGTCTCATCCTTTTACACAAACATCCCACATGTAGAAGGGATAAAAGCAGCCCTGCATTATATACAGAAAAATAGCAAGAACATGCCAGCATACACCCCGCCTGATCACGTCTTTCGAAACATACTCCATCTCATACTAGAGAAGAGCATTGTTCAATTCCTAGAGGAGATGTACCACCAAATTGCAGGTACATCCATGGGCACCAGGGTGGCACCACCATATGCCAACTTCTTCATGGGCCTATTCGAAAAAACCATCCTGAACCATTTCCTAGACCTACTCTCTTTCTGGAGGAGATTTATCGATGACATCTTATTTATCTTCCTAGGCACGGAAAGGGAGCTTAATAATTGGATGCAACAAATGAACTCAATCCACCCCACCATTAAATTCACTTCCGAATACTCCCACAACAAAATTGCCTTCCAAGAAAAATTGGTCTATGTGGATTCCTCACGAATTCTACAAACCAACCTCTTCCGAAAACTAACAGACAAAATGTGTCTCCTACACTTTGCATCAAATCACCCTCCGCATGTGAAAGAGAGCATTGTATACACACAAGCACTTCGATATTGCACCATCATCCTTCTACAAAACCCTTCTCGCCAGAATATCCCCCCTAAAATTTATCCACGAAAACATCACTAAAGCCCTCAACCACTCCAGGGAAGACCTTCTGTTACAACATACTCCAAACACAGAAACAGAAGTCACCCCACTTGTAACCCAGTTCAATCCGACATGCAAACTCACAAGCCACATAGTTCGTGACAGCTGTCACATGATTCAAAACCACCCTCTTCTCCACAGAATTTGTCAGAACCCCCATGTCACAGCATACCAAAGAGCGAACAACCTTCGCGAAATCTTAGTCCACTCCAGACAAAGAACCTCAGAAAGCTGAACAGCCTCCAAGAAACACCAACAACCTACAAAACAAGCCTCACGAACGATTAGAATATCACACACAAACAAACATAAGGAATCGCAGAAAATATTACCCAAACAATTTTTCTACATAAAATATAATCACACACACGAACACACTCCTCTTCTATCTTCTCTCGCACAGCAAAGGCGAATAAATTGAAACATACGTGGTCCATAGATACTACAGGATAGGAGAAGCAACCCAAGTTAAACCTAGGCAAACCAAACATCCACTCGAAAATTCCATATATATCTATTTATCTAAAACGACAGAACTAACTATCCCTGTCTGTTGAGACCCTAGGTACACCCATCACGCTACCATGCAGCTAAAAGCATGCACGTTCATCACTATTAAAGGTGGATTCCCGTTTGCGAGAATTCCGCGCGAAGGAAGAGGTTCTATTGGTGGAAATTGTCGTGTCATGTCAGATTCCACCAATGGAATGTCTTCTTTGGATTCCGCGTGGAGCTTTTTCGCTAATGGAAATCCATCTTAACAGCAGCAAGCACCGCCGTTAGGTGCATGATCTCCAGCCCGAGTCAGTCAACCTAAAAACGGGAAATCCGATTGTACACAAACGGAACTAAAACCCGATTCCACATTAGACCGACTTAAAACGACGGAATCACACTCATTGTTGAGATCCTAGGCACACTTACTGAGCTATAATGCAGCTAAGAGCGTGCACGATTACTACTAGAAATAGTAGTAAACACCGCCCTAGATACGTGATCTCCAACCCGAATCAGTCCAATCCGATTTTGAAAAATTCAGCTAACCCGATTTAAGAATAGACCCACCTTAAACGACGGAATCACACTTGTTGTTGAGATCCTAGGTACACTTACTGCGCAATAATGCAGCTAAGAGCGTGCACGATTTCTACCACAAAAGGAGTAAACACCGCCGCTACAATCCCTCACGTATATATTTGAGACAAGGTGAATTTTGTGCAAAAATTCAGAATTTCAAATTAGGCAAAAAGACTTAAATTTCGACTAGCA
>JAULBZ010001097.1:0-17122 GCA_032360805.1 Neoturris breviconis | reverse complement strand
CCCCCCCCCCCCACGGGGCGTCAAAGTGACCCAGCCTTAGTCTAGATAGGGTTAAGAACATTTCATTTTAAAAAAATTAGAAAAGTTCATAAACAACCAGGATGTTTATTCAGATAATAGCATTTTTCATTCTTACTATATTTAGAGGAGTTTTTTTGGTTATTTAAAATACAAAATAATATTTACTTGAGTTCTTTCATAGCAATTTGTAAAGGATCAGTTTCACCTTCCAATTCAACCATGACTGGTGCATTCATACTGAAAACATTAAAAAAGCATTTTATTAGTTGTTGAAATAAGAGTAAATGATCACTGTGGAGGCTTTTTGAGCATAACTTCAAGTTTTGTACCTGACAGTATGCTTGATGAAAGTGACAGTATATCCCAAACACATGGCAATGATACACATCATAGTACTATGCAAACACTATATAAGAATGGTTATATTGTTCCTATAGTATCATATACTACTTATTTATATGCTTTTAAAATATAGAATTTGCTATTATAAACATTCTATGTGGTATTTGTATATGCTATATGTACAGGCTATATGCACATGTATTTCGAGCTATCTGTAAGACTACAAAACATATATAATGGCAACTGCCATAGCATCTAGAACACCCTGCGAAACCATGGTGGAATAAACCAAACGAAATTAGTTGTTCTACAGACAACGAAGACAGTTTTTAATTTTTAATAAAATAATTTTCATGAAAATGTAGGGTGGGCAACTCAGAAAAAATGGGCTAAAAATAAAAAGGGGTTTTGTTGTTGATGCAAAATCTGACATTATATTTGCCTAACCTGAGAATATCTATTGGGAAAATTTAGGTCAAAACGCTTCAGTTGCATTCTTTTCAATGAAACAAAGTCATATTTCAATAAGTTTCAAATACATAGGTTTTGCAAATCACTCCAAACATATTTAATGTTATGTAATAAAACATTTTTTTCATAAATATCTGGTTTTAAATCAACTTCTTCAAATTGGGTCAGGTACAAATTTTCATCAAAAACCAAGCAACTTTTGTTTTTAGCTCAATTTAAAATTAAACATGAAGTCGAATCGGCTTGAAAAACCACATCTTTATTCAGTGAGAGAGATACTAGAAAGAATAACAATAATTTTAGAACTCATCTTTCAAATAAAAACTTTCCGTCTAAACACCACGATTTTTAGGACTAAACTTTAAATACGGTATTATTTTGGTAACTAAGACATTTTGGTAACTAAGACATTACGACGGCTTTTTATTGTGTAATAGTTGAAAAATCACTCATAATTACCAAATATAACAAAACAATTAATTGTTCTAGCAAAATTTATCTTTTCGCCTTCCATGTCAGGTATTCACGTGTACTGCGGTTGAATACTTACATTGTGCATGAAATGATGACGTATTTTATTACATTTTTGGATATAATAGAACCTGGGAAATATTGTGACCAAGTTTTAAGTAAAACGGAGCAGTTATTGGGTGTGGTACATTGTACCCAAAAATGTGTGGTAGATTGTACTCAAAAATACAAACGGCAATAACTACTTCAATATTTATGCCATTGACTTGAAACTTCCAATGATGATTAAATATCTTTGACCTGGCATTAAAATTATGATGTCACAATATCATGTCATCATTTGGTGACGTCGTGTCGGTTTTTTTTAAGATTTGCTAACTTCTTATTCTGAGAAAACTACATCTTCTTATGAAAGATATGGATGCCATGTTAATAATCAATGTATATATTCCATTTTTAAATATCGAATCAGAAGTTATTGGTTTCCAAAAGATTTCGCACTGATGTGTAATAAAAAATTTTCTTTAAAATGTTTAATACATATTGTAGTATTACCACACCAAATTCCATGACTATATATACTGCCAATCCTGAGACCTCAGCCCCCCTGGGGATCCCTCTAGGTGAATTAACCTCTCAAAAGCTTGGCATAATTTGGGTAAAGTCTCTCTATACATAGATTTCCAAGTGAACTGTATCATTTTGTAGGATTCAGACAGAGCATATCAGTGTTGTATCTTTAGTGGTTGCTTGATAGGCTGCGGCTACTGAAACTCAGTTTGGGTGAAGTGAAAAGTAAGAAACAAATGAGGGTTTGGTTCCTTGATATGACAACCATTTTGAAAAGTCTGCACAAGCTAGGAAGAAAATTAGACAGAGTAGTCGCAAAAGTTTCCTTCTATAACTATCTCCATAACATGGATATGTATGACATACATGCTTGTCTAGATATACTTATGTGACATCCAAGCCTCAATATGAAATCACCTGTGGAGGAGTGTTTTTGAGTAAAGTTTTCAGGCGACCATTGTATTGAGGCCTGGACATCAAATGGCTAAATACACTATGACTGACCATATATTTTCTTGGCCAACAAGATATCATATTCTATTATCCATCGGTACATAATAAAGGGCAACTAAAATTATATTCGAGCAAGTAAAGTTTGTGAGTTGTTTGCCCAAATTGAGTACCAAAGAAAATGTTACGGTACAACACTGCATTCTCAAGTGTGATACAAAAGTGAAATAAAGTTCCTGCTCACCTTATCTGTAAAGCTCTTGTGCCTAAAACTCTTGCTCTTTCATATTTTGTCATGTAAGGTGTAGTTACTTTCCTTTTCGGCTGTTGAGGTTGATTATCATCTGTACAATAACATTATAATATGATGATGATGATGATGATGCCTGACAAATATTTTCGGGCTTACTGATGCACATTTTTCATTATTAGTTTATAGACATTTACAAGGACAAAGAAACCAGTGGACAAAATAAGAGGAGATAATCACTGTGAAGGAAAAAGTTATGCTCAAAATCTCTCCTCTACTGATAAAACAATAGTTTGTCTGGAGTAAGGAGGCTGATAAAAAATATGTAGACTAATTTCACTAATAGTCTATTAGTAGTATGCCTGAATGGTTTATAAACATACATAATATTTTATAGAAAGATAACAAAATCTAACCTGTTGCTGGTAATATGTCTACTTGAGGCATGTCATCACCCTAAATTCAGTTGAAGAAACATATGCATAATGTAGTTAGAGTTCATAGTGTTTAACTTTCTATATATAAGTTTTCTAACCACATATACTTCTAGTCAATTCAGCGATTAAGATTAAATTTAGAAGATTGTGGAAATATGAAAATGATGGAATGATATTAGTAATTTTATATACCAAATACAGATAGAATGGAACAAAAATAAAATAGGAACAGAAATTAACCCTATTTCTACTGGGCTTTTTAGGGCTCTGAGAATCTGGGGGCGGGGGGCACATTGTGCCCCCCTCAATAACTTTTGATAGATGATAGAACCATGCTGTAGTCTTGAAACTTTCTAGGAAGTTGGATCAACCCATAATAAACATTTTTGCATAATGTTTTTGTGATGACGTCATTTCTTATGGTGGGCCAAAATTTTTTTTTGAAGGAATTATTATTATTAATTGGTCAAAATGTTTTTCAAGCAAAAATGAGGGAAAAAAAAAATCAATTTTTATTTAACCACCTGTCAAAAAATTGGTTACTAAAAGAAAATTATCCCTAGTTACCGAAAACTTTTTTTTCAAAATGATCCTAGATAAATTATAGAAAAAGTCCCAAAATCTCTAGTCATATAAGCCATTCATTCGAAAGTTATGAAAAAAGGTAGTAGAAATAGGGATAAGGGTGTTAAGGTTATAACAATTAATTTACCAAATTTTCATCTGGTTCCTCAAAGTCATCTTCTTCAGCATCTCCAACTTCATCATCATATCTAAAATCAAAGGTACAGTGTTGACAGTAGCCCACCAAACACGACCAAACCAGGTGAAAGTTAAACCTAAGCACATAGATATGATTTGCATACACACATATGTCAGTGTTTGAAATAATGTTTTTTAAGGTAAAATTATGTCAAGTCACTGTGGAGGAGAGTAGTGAACTTTCATATGAAAGATAAACACCAAAATTTTACATGTCACTAGGATTTCATGTCCTCATTAAGTTGATAAAGTTTCAGATCAAATAAACAGATTGGAAAACCTTTATCAAGACATAATAACATTAGATCACTGTGGAGGAGAACAGCAAAATTTCATATCATACCCTGAAGCAATGCTCAAATTCACTTCTCCACAGTGGATATAAATTGGATACACACATTTTATATACTTCATAGCATTATGTATAAAGTAAATAATAATATAATTTAATTAAAACTTTATAAAATATAATATTATTGTAAAGTGGATACAGACATTATACATAATAGCATATTATGATATATTTATAGATATAAAATGTTATTGTGATGTGTATAGTGGGACCATTAAACATAAATAATTAGTTTAACATAATATGAATAGAAACATGGTATCTATTAGCAGTAATAAAATTAAAGGTGGCTGTCACAATCTGTTATTAAAATTAAAAAGAAATAAAGAATAATGAAATAAAAGATTACTTTATTCATTAGAAAAAGTTTTTCTTTTATTAAAAAATCTTCCATTGTTGCATTGTGTTTTGTCATTATATTTCTAATTTATTCTTTTATTAATAAAATCTTCCTCTGTTGAATTGTGTATTGTCTATTTCTAATTGATTCTTTTATTAAAAAAATATTGCTCTGTTGTCATTAAATGAAGACTTAAAATTCTTGAAATGTTCAAAATTATTTTTTAATATTTTTTACCATCTCAAAAAATTGAGGAGAGAGCTTCCTTAAAATACAAAATGTCTGCCAAAAAAGAATCATGGTCAGTATAAGTCTCATAGAGTCCAAATGTAATTCTGGTCAAATCCTTATAAATAGTGAGAAAATTCAAAAAAATTCCAAGTCAACAAAAATCATAAATTGAACATTTTGGTGATGTAGATCAAATGCTCAAACATTTTGAAAAAAAACCTTTTTCACCGATACTCAGTCCCAAATTGACGAAATCAAAATAAATTTGGCCAGCGGTTATGCCATAACTAATTTTCAGTACGGTACCACCCCTTTTCGGTCCATTGGACCAAAAACTCAAGTTAGACCCTTTTTGCCTAAACGGATGGAATTGAAAAAAAAATGGCAAGGTCTTCTAGAATATCACTACGAAAGCTGGTACCAAATTCCAAAATGTTACCACTTCGGGAACATAGTCTATTAAAGGAGAACTAACGACAGTATGGAAAGTTGATCTTAAATCGTTCATAATTATCTGAAATATCACTCTGTGAAATTTTTCTTTGCAATATTACTTGATTCAGCTGAAAATTGACAAAGAAGATCACTCGCCCTCACCATTGAGTAAACTTTTTATGAGTAATCCTGTTTGTTATCAATTTTTTTCTGACGTCATTTCGCGAAGCAAAACATATATAAACATGAGGTCATGGGTATGATAATTGTGTGGGTATAATAATTGATGCCTAATTTTTGCTTAATCAAATGTAAACCAGGACTTATTCTATTATTCATGAGTAAAATTAGATCTCATAATTTGAATATGTTTAAAAGTTTTTTTATAAGAGAGAAACAGTAAAAATATGAACAGTGTATAACAGAAAGAATGATTTAGTTATTGGTCATTTTATCGAATTCTTTGAAGATTCTGTTTCTTCTTTGATGCAAGAAGTATTCCGTCTCAAGGACAGTTTTGATATTAAGACAATGTTTGCTTCATGCTGCGTCAAATACAGTTAATACCATATTTGTGGATTCCGGCAGCAAAGCTTTTTGGGTAATTTCTTTGGCAAAAAAGCGAAATATGTTGTAGAATAGGAAGTCGTTTGGTTATTGTCGCGTTATTTCCATTTTCCCGTCGAAAAAATGAAAAGCGATTTTAAAACGGGCCTAAGGACACTGATTTTGAAAATCCCGACAATAACCACACGGTTTCATATACGGCAAATCATAATCTACCGGGAAAATGGAAATAAATTGCCGATAACCACACGGTTTCCTATTCTACAATATATTTCACTTCTTTTACCGAAGAAATTACCAAAAAAGCTTTGCTCCCGGTACCCACAAGTCGATTTGAATTTTCTGTGCGGAATGAAAAATAGCCGAAAAACAGCGTTTATCGCTCAGTGAATTTTTCAAAAATTAATGTGTTTTCCTTACGGAAACCAATAAGTGTTAGCCATATCAGGTAGGAGCACCTATTCTCGACATGCACCTATTCTTGACAGATAAAAGATATTTGCTTGCTGAAAGACTTTATTTATTATAAACAAACATGGGATTGCATGGTTCAAATGTATCCTATATGTGTCCATTTAGCTAAAAACATCTACTGGCAAAGTTAAATTAGATAAGAAATAGGATCAGTAAACGTGGCAGTAAAATCCAGAACGATAAATCTAGATATTTTTAAAAACGCACCCAAAAAGTAGCGAAGGATATCTTGGTGGAAAATACGGAGCTTTGCTTCGTCCCTGGCATCGTTGGAAAGGATTTTCTACGGTCTTTCAAGTTATTTAGTTTATTTTATATTTTGGTCACACCTCCCAAATAAGTTTAAATGAGAAGAGAAACCTATTCTCGACATATCGGTGTGACCGCGCCCGATAAACACAGAACAATGGATGTATTGTTCCGAAAAATTAAAATAATGACATTTACGGCACGGGAATTGGTCAAAAATCGCTAATTACATATCTTTGTTTATTTTCGAATATTTCCCGCAGCAAAAGTCCAAATCAGATAATTCTTACTCTCAAAGAGGGAAAGTCATGGGGAAATACCCCAATCACACAATATTTTTATCGCCCATGCTAACGATTACTTAATATATAGTTTTTGATTTCACCGCAGCCATATTTGTTTAGAATAAGTATTAGTATCAGTGTCCAGCTAGCCTATTTTGTCGCTCTACAATATACAGGGGGTCACCATAGCACTGCTGTTAAATTTACGGAAAAAGTAGACAAGTGGACCTTCCTTCATTACAGTATATACAAAATTTTAAATATTTCAATCAGCTATAACTTGAATACTCTTGAATACTCGAATACTCTATAGCTTAATACTCTTATTTGATGAAGTAAACTGTTCTGGAAAGCTTCCTTTTTGCATGTGATAGTAGCGAGAAAAAAGTAAGTGAGATTAATGGTGTCCGTCAGGACGACACGCAAAGGTGTTTATTTGTATCGCTCGCGGATATACGCTGTCGAAAGTAGGGATAAAATGTATTTCCTTCTTCCCAATATTATTTATATGTTATGTAGAAATGTTCAACAGTTTTGCCATATTCTCTTTGCGGTGCAAAGCAAACGAGTCCTGATTTTTTTAATGATTTTTTGAAATTCTTTTTGGGTTCTAGATGGAGCGTTTTGGTTTCTTAGGAACTAATCAGCTTCGATAAGTTTCTTGGCTTAATCGAAACTTGTTTTCGGGTATTTTTTTAGCTCGCAAAACTACAGAATTATTTTTTAGAAAAAATAGCACATGTAAATTTTGAGCTAGTTATGGCCTCTAATTATGTTCATATATCCTATAACTATTTCTAAAGTGTTGTCTAGGTATATATACCTTGCAGAAAAATGTAAAAAAAAGGTACCCTCATCGCCTTACTTTTTCTCTTTTTCTCTTTTCTCTTTCTCTTATTTTTGTAAATATATATATAATCCGAATCTCACCCAACAAATTATCATTTGAAAGATAATTTATCCCCCTTTCGTTTAAAAATATTATTTACTTTTTGAGATATTAACCGAGAAATCGGCAAGAGACCTAAACTAGGTCATGTCCTCCCTAAACATCAGTGATAAATGGTTTGAAAAGTTTAGTGTTGTTTCCAATTAAGGTTTTTATGTCACGTTGGTCGACATGTACATATTCTCTCCCTTGCTTAAACATATATATTCCTTCATCAGCTACTACAAAACCGTTAATTATTAGTTAGAAAGAAAGAAATATTTCATCAGTAACTTTATCATTAAATTGTTGCTTAGTGACCCATTTTTCCTCACTTTTGCATCAAACATTAAATGGCAATGCTCAGGGCGGTCAAAATAAGAGCAAATAATCACTGCAAAGAACTTCTGGCAAAAAAAACTAAAGCATGCAAAAAATAATCCTCCACAATGATTATTTGCTCTTATGTTGGACACTGATAATGTCTTATAATCAAGTTTAAAAAACTAAGCAATAATCTTGATTTCCTAAATGTTACTATGTCAGGGCTTGAAATAACTGCGGGTCACCACTGTGGAGGAGAGACTTTTCAGAATATTTTCAGACAATTTAGCTGAAATTATTCTGAAAAATCTCTCCTCCACAGTGATAATTGGTTGTTATTTCAAGCCCTGCTATGTACATATTTTTTTTAAATAAATAATAGGATTTCACAGATATAATATACATGTGAACAAAATAAACATTCTCAAAAGCTTTTTTAATAAATTGTTTAAAACATGTAATAAGCAATCTTAAAAGTTGGGGTCTGATAGTGTTGAAGATAAGATCAGATATTTTTATTTATCAATAGCAGTTACAATAATAAAAGAAAATATAATCATCTAAGATTATAATAAATACTGCTATTGAAGAGAGACCAAACCTAATAGCACGAAGCTAAGGTAAAGGCCACCCTTGGACGATTACATTATACAATACAGGACGCACAAAACAATACAAACATAGTGGTCAAAAAATAAACAAACCATGTGAGAAATTCGGTCAAATCTGTCAATTCAAAGAGGATTAGTAAGAGGAAACAAAATACTTCTTCAGATCAGTTCTAAGGTTGAAGTAATCTATAAAAACAAATTTTCTAGTCATTGATGACTGTATCTTATTCCAGGAATTAATGGCATTAAATCTAATTTAATTTTTATTATCACATATGGAGGAGTGTTGTATGACTAAAAACTTTACTAAAAAACAGACATCCACAGTTATGTATGACTGTAAGTTTTATTGTTTCCTAAAAAACAATTTTAGGATTTCCAGGTATATTTTTTATTTTCATATATAGCCTGAAACTTAGCCCTAACAATATAGTTTTAACCCTATTAGTACTGGGCTTTTTAGGGCTCTGTAACACTGATGTGGGGGTGGATTCCCCCTCCATAACTATTGAACCACTCGTAACATATGGGTAAAACTTTCCACAATTATAGCCCATTATAAAAGGACCACACTTATTTTGAGGTGTGTTAGTATCTAGGCTAGTTTCACTTTTTCCAAAAAAATCAGGGAAGAGTCGAATTACACTATACATATCGTTAGAAAACTCTGTTGTTTTTTAGAAATACAAACTTGTATGAAGTTCTTGGTCTCACCAAAGATGCCACTCCAGAAGAAATCAAAAAAGCCTACAGGAAGGTATGTTCCACTTCTCCAGTTCTTAAAATGAGAGCAATAATCACTGTGGATGAGTGTTTTTTTTTTAGCATAGCTCTAGACATCCAGGCATTGTAGCTTGAAGCACAGATACCGTAAATGCCTGATTAAGCACCATGGCTCTTATTCAATTATCAGAGTTTTTGGTATAGCACTTATTTAGAAGAGGCACTTATTTCAAACTGTTGTAAACCTTTAGAACATTCCAGTACTTCTCAAATCTGTGGTGTCCATGAGCTCTTATAGACATGATGTCCATGTATAGCAGTAAAGAATTCTACTCTATAGCATCCTTCAAATTTAGCAGTAATTGTGCATGCCGTGCTACACTGCTATAAGCAGAGGAGAACTAACCTTTTTGCTATGTTTTTTAAATAAGCGCTGCTGTATCAAAAAATGTGGCGCTTATTTGGAAGTGCGGCTTATTTCAAACTTTTCGCAAAAAGTGTGGCGCTTTATTTGAAAGCAGCGCTTCATCAGATGAAATTTGTCTGAAAGTTTGTTTGCGGGGAAGAGCGCTGAATCAACAATCTTGCTATTGATTGGTTGTACCAAAGACCAATCAATTGCAAGCTTATTGACTTTAACACCCTTCATTGTAGATTAATTTTTCTCAAATTAAGTCATCATTAAAAGCTTTCTTTCTGAAACGAACTTACAGAGTAAATAATCACTGTAGGAGGGATCTCTTATTGTCAAAACTAAGAGAGAAGTTTCTATTAATTTTGGAGATGGCTCCTTATTTTTAACGAAGGATCTTTGCTGCAAACTTTGAACAAGTTTTTGCCCACCTTGGTGTATCCTTGTCAGTATGCATCTGTATTCTCTCTTTGAAATAAATTATGTTTACAGGAAGGATAAGTGAGCAAGCCTTAAGATAACATTCAGACATTATCTTTGGAGGAGTGTTTTTGAGTACAGTTCCAGCTTTAAAAAACAATCCTCAACAGGTAGACATTATCTTGAGGCTTGGTCAAATTATCACTGTGGAGGGGTCAATTCATGAACATAGCTTCAGAAAGCCTGAAACAATGCTCAAAAGGCACTCCTCCACAGTGATTCAAACACTGACGATGCTTGTTATTTTATATTCAACTTATTTTTCTAGATGGCATTGAAGCACCATCCTGATAAAAATCCGAATGATGAAGAAGCTACAGAAAAGGTATACTTTACAACAAAGAGTCAACGATGCAATGGATTGGGGTTTTTTGCGCGTTTTTTAAGTACAAAAAAGCTCTTCTCCGTGATGTCCAGCAGTTATTTTGAAGTTTGCAATTTAGTCGCATTATGTAGTTTCTTTAACCATTCCAAATTTCAGAATCTAGTGGGAAAATACATGTTCAAATACCACAGTAAAGATGCTATAATAATGTCGAATGGCATTCTAGCATCTTTACTTCAGACTTTGAAGAAGATTTTGCCACTAGGAAATCAGAAAGCATGTGTTTTTGTTCTAATGACCTATTTTATTTTTAGTTCAAACAAATCAATCATGCCAATTCGATATTAGCTGATCCTAATAAAAAAGAAATTTATGATAGATATGGAACAATGGGCTTGTATATTGCAGAACAGTTTGGTGAAGAGGTACAGTGGATTACACTGTGGAGGAGGGAATTTTTAAACACCAGTTCTGGCCTTGTAGCCAGACTTTTTTTCAAGAAAAATAAAATTGCTCATCCACAGTGATTATTTTTGCTCCTATTTTTTATTCAAACAAACAAAGACTCGTAGAATATATCTAAACCTTTTCTTGAATATCTTGATCTACATATTCATTGAATTCTTTGTATCGGTCCAGTCTTCTTGTATCTTTCTCTAGCCTGCTTCGGCTTTCCATTGGTGATTGTTTCAACAGCATATGCATCATAAATGTCTTAACATCTGCACATTTTGACGACATCGTCATAATTGATCACAGCCCTACAACAAAAAATTCCATAGAATGAACTACACTCACTTCATTAATTATGCATGATTATTAATTAAATAATCAATAAACTTAACATAAAAAATGTTGCGTAATATCACCATATTTCAGAAAATTCAATTTTTGAAATAACCATCTAATGTCAAGCCTGAATATATTTTTTTAGTATAGTTTTTAGTGTAGCAGCTGAAAACTATACTCAAAAAACACTCAACTGAAAACTACATTCAAAAAACACTTTTCCACAGGTGACGTCCGTCAGTTATTATGAGTTTTGCTCCTCAATTCCCAACATGCAAAATATTTGTTCAACATCCGCAGTAAAGACGCTCGAACAACGTCATTCGACGTTGTTCTAGCGTCTTTACTGCGGACTTTGAGCAAGTCTTTGCCCACTGAGTTAATTAAGTAACTTTCATTTAGAATGTGAAAACATACTTCATGCTTAGCAGTGGTTGGTGTAAAGGCGTAATGGTATTTTGCGGAATAATTACCGGCTGTTATTTCTGTTGTTGTTGTTTTTGTTTTTGTTGTAACTTTTGCTGTGGTAAATATAAACACGTGGTTGACGAAGATGCGCCAGCGTATGATGATATTACAAAATCAGACGATTCGCGATCAGAAGATGTTATTATTACAGAGGAACCAGGTAGTCAGAAAAGCTCTCATGAAAATACGGCATTTGCTATGCCACCACCATCTTATGATAGCATGGCACATACACAACAAACTGTTATTACTGATCAACCTGAAACTAATGGTGCTGCAATACCAATGTCGCCTTCATAACTTGGATACACGATTCACAGATTAAAATGCAGTGGTTCGAATAAAAATAAGTAATAACTGTGTTAGAGTTTTTTATCATAGCTTTGGGCGTTGTAGTTTGAAAGCATGAAGCTATGCTTAAAAATTACTCATCCACAGTGATAATTTACTCTTATTTCGACCACTGAGTAGTGCTTCCAGGCTATGTTTAATTTTTTTCGTCAATGACGTCATTTCTCTTGTCGTTAATGTTGATGATGTTGATGACGTTGTCCTTGTTCATGACGTCATTATTTAAGAGCAAAATTGTGCAAGAAGTCAAAGTTCATTTTGCCAATTGGTAATTCTATTCGGGTTACTTACGAAAATAATTACATTCCATTAAACCATATAAGGTAGTATAGAAATCATATAAGGCAGTACATAAGACTTATTAGGTAAAATACAAGTCATATAAGGTAGCATACAACCCTTATTATGTAGTAATACAAACCATATAAGTATTATCTCGGTGCGCAAAAACTTGTTCAAAGTCAACGATAAAGACGCTAGACAGCGTTGACAACGTGGTTCTAGTGTCTTTACTGCAGACTTTGAACAAGTTTTTGCCCACTGAGATATAAACCTTATTACTATACTACTTCCCGATGAGCAAAAACTTGTTCGAAGTGCAAACTTTGAACAAGTTTTTGCCCGCTGGATTGTCTGGCCATAAATTATTTCTTTTAAATGTTTTTCATAGTATTATAATGCGATAATCGATAGCTATTATTGTGGGGATTTATATTTTCGCCAATTCACACACATGTGTACATGCAAATAATTCTTACTACTAATCTTAACAAAACGATCTGTATATGTCACAACCTTGATCCCAGGACTCCTGTCTAAAAGGCAAGAAACCTGGATACGAGGTTGATTAAATCATGGAAGGGTATGAAAAAGGTCGTTAGAAATTTATGTCCCAATATCAGTGTTCGAAATAAGAGCAAATAATCACTTTGGAGGAGTGATTTTTGAACATAGTTTCAGATCTTATTTCGAACAATGAATGCCTGTTCAAAGTCGGCAGTGAAAACGCTAGAACGACGTCCGACAGCGTCTTTACTGCGGACTTTGAACAGGTGTTTGCCTACTGGGAGGTCCCACAGGGTTAATAGAGTTTTAAACTTCCATGATCAATGAGTAGCAATGCTCGTGTTGTTTCTGTGGATCTACATAAACTTTGACGGAGGAGAGTGTCATATTAACGAATTTGAAATTGATTGGAATATATATGAAATGAGTTCACAGTGATCGAGCTAAGATTAAAAAATCACTGTGGAGGAGAGATTTTTAAGCATAGCTTCACGGTTTATAGCTCCAAGATCCCTCCTCCACAGTGATTACTTATTCTTGTTGCGAACACTGGTTAATTCCAATATCTTTGATGCAGACCAGTGTGCAAAAACTTGTTCAAAGTCCGCAGTAAAGACGCTAGAACAACGTTGAATGAAGTTGTTCCAGCGTCTTTACTGCGGACTTTGAACAAGTTTTTTTGTCTACTGGGTAGTTCCTACTTTCTATAAAGCTATTTATATCCTCTGACTTTTCATCAAACAAATAACTGCATGCCGACGACCTCATCCCCAGGGCAGACGTCAAAAGCCCTGGGGACGAGATTGTCGCATCGATGGAAATAGTAAAACATATTTTTGTTGAGAATATTATTTTTTTGTTTTTATTTTAATTTTGTAGAGTTTGTGGGCAAAAAATTGTTCAAAGACCGCAATAAAGACGGTAAAACAACGTCGAATGACTTGTTCTAGCGTCTTTACTGCGGACTTTGAGCAAGTTTTATTTCACTGGGAAAGTTACTCATTTTGCATAATCTAATTGTGTAGCTCATCAAATCAACGTCGAAAGTACGTCATTTTAACGTCGAAAGTACGTCATTTTAACGTTTTAACGTTGATTGGACGTCTTGTATCAATCAAAAGTGAAATGTTCAAGATAAGTAAAACAATTACTTCATTCCCTGCAGGCACACGACGTCGAATTAACGACGTTGATCCGACGTCATCTGGGTCATGCTAAATGTTTGACAACGTTGTTTTGACGTTGGTAAAACGTTAATCCGACATTATGTACCAAGTGAGAATGCTAGTCATCTTTCTCCCAGTGCAGTGGGCAAAAACTTGTTCAAAGTCCGCAGTAACGACTTTAGAATAACGTCGAAACGTTAATCTAGCGTCGTTACTGCGGACTTTGAACAAGTTTTTGCATACTGGGTTATTTGTACAATTATTTTTGAAATTATCAATTACAATCTGAAATAATTTTGTTATCGATCAACATGAAACTGCTCCATTACTTCCGCAAAAATTCTAAATAAAGTCAGTATGTTGGTTGAAAGTGATGTCAAGTGAACGAATTTGCCCAGTGTAGATCCGCCTTAAGGATTGATTTCCATTCAAACAAAAATTCCTTGCGATAGCCAAAAGAAGAGATTCCGTTTGTAAAAATTCATGGCATACACAGCTTTTGTGCAGAATTTTCCACCCAATAGAAATCGACTTTTAGCATTTTGGTGCTTTCTGAAGAGCCAACAGACCACCAAGTGAGCACCGAAATACTTTTATTAAACGCCGCCTTTCATTTACACTTCCTCGATTAAACACCCACTTTTTAGAACAAAATATTCAATAAACGCCCCTTTTCAACGCCCCCTCCCAGGAGATGTGGAGAAAGACCAGATAAACATTGTTTTTGGATCTATACTTGGAAATACTTTAACCGGAGAAACTTTCGCGCATTTAAAAATTCGCGAAATATTTACGTTTTATGGGGATAAACTTTCGAGCGATTTGAAAATTTTTGCTTGGATAAACTTTCGCGAATCGGAAAGGTTTTAGTAATTTTTAAGTAGTTTATGTTGAAAACTTGGTTACATTCTAAGCTGATATTTCTTTTTACATCAATCCAATTTTTTTCCAAGTTGATATCACGAATTTAAATGTCAGCAAAGTGGGCGTTATAAAATATATTGCGCAGTCGGAGTAATTATTAAAAATAGGGGATGAGATTAGTGGGAAACAAAAATTATATTTTGGAAATAAAATAATTATTCCTGAAAAAATATATCTTTTTCCTAACACCGCCTTTACAGAGATTAATTGAAATTCATTGAAAATATCAAATGCTCCAAAAAATAGAACTACAATCTTAGACATTAATATAGAGAGTTTTTCCAAATTTCGACAAGTAATACACGCCACAAGCAAGACTAAAACGTGGAATACGACCACAGCAAGTCCCCTCAGTGATTTATCTTGTAGACTTAGGAGCTTAGAATCTTAAGACTTCTTGCAAACTCGACAAAGTTTGTTGCTTCTAGCAGCCTAGTACCCAGGCTTTTAGAACAAATTCGGATTTTTCCAAATATTTCACTTTGTCCACATTTGGCCAGGATTGTAGATACTTTCGCCAATGAGCGATTTGAAAAAATTCGCGTGGATAAAATTATTCGCGAATGACAAATTTTGTGTTTTTCGCGGGATAAACTTTTGCAAATTTGCGAAAGTTTCTCCGGTCAAAGTATGACCAATATAAAGGAAAATTTCCATACCTTTTTTAAAATAATACAGTAAATATAACATGGATTTACCGAATTTCTACTAAGTGCAAAAGTTTCGGCTTAACCCTAAACCGGGGGGGTGGGGGGGGGAGGAGATTTCATATTTAACAGGCCAGATAGTATATTTTGCAGACCGCGAAACCCAATGTTACTGATGATGTCATTGCAGGTACCAGTGACGTCACTATGTCAAAAAGAAATAGTCAAAGTGTTTGCATTGAGTTGTTCTATAAGTTTACCAAATTTCATGGTCTTTTGTATAAGAAACAGTAAATTTTGATTGAGGCTAGGGATTTTTCAACCTCATTCCCAGGCAAGAAACCCTTGGAACGAAGCTGAAGATTTTTTTTAATTTTCTGAGAATTTTACTATATCAGGCTCAAGAGTTTGTTATTGCTTTCATATTTGCAAAGTCATAATACATAAAGAATATACTACTGTTTGTTGAAACATAGACTACTATATAAAATGTTGGTGTTTGTGGAGCCATATGGTGGGGCCTAACTTGTATTAATTTGTAAATATAATAAATACTGTATTGTCAACCTCGATACCAGGGCTTCTTCTCTCTTGACGTCAAAAAAGAGAAAAGAAGCACTGGGATCGAGGTTGCTGTATTGTGAAATCTTGATTTATTTTACAACTAAAATGTTTGCTCTTACTATCTATGAAGGTTATTACCAAGGTTATTACCAATGTAAATGGTAACCGATAGACAGAAACAAAGTATCCTTTTAGAACTATAAAAAGTCCTTCATAGATTTTTATACGTTAGTGATTGACTTTCGTTGTTATGAAAATACGAACATTTTTATTATTTTTACCCCCTGGAAATTAGCTTTTTATTTACATTTTTTGAATGTTTCTAGAATTGTCCAAGACTTTACTAGAAAATTGATTTCATTATGATCTGTAGGGTAAACACTTTTTCCAAAAGTAAAGGCCCACTCAAACCGATCCAACATTTCATCCAACATGCCAAATTTACATGTTGGATGAAATGTTGGATCGGTTTAAACGCACCCGTTTCATCCAACATTTCGCAAAAAGGGAAAAAGACATGTTGAACATGTTGGATGAAATTTGTTCTGGAACAGTTTTCATCCAACATAAATTGTTACTTTTGAAATGTTGGATCGGTTTGAGAGGGCCTTAAGGATAACAAAAAAACATGTTTGGCTTATTCTTAAAAGTTAAACCGAAAGTTTAGGGGTTGATCTCATGGGCTATTCGTAGATCTCATTTCTGTCTTATTTTTCTAGATATATTCTGAGCCTTAGTTTCTTATAAATTACTTTCTTATAAAATCTAAAATCGTTGATTCGCGAAAGTTTAACTTTGCGAAAAAAACAAAAATTAATGATTCGCGAAAGTTTAATTTTGGGAAAAAAATGCCAAAATACTGTAACGGTGGAACTTTTTGTTTGTGAAATGAAGTAAAAAAAAGTCAAATATAATCAT
>JAULBZ010001096.1:0-24203 GCA_032360805.1 Neoturris breviconis | reverse complement strand
GGAATATGGCCTGCAGTTAGTTGCGAAGAGTAATGATCTTAAATACGAAGAGTCGATTGACGGTAAATAATACTTTATGAATTAAAGTATAAGTTTCAAAATGGAACAACACTTGAGCTGGTTATGTACACAAGAACGTACTATAGTAGTAATCATGTAATTTGTACTGTTTTAGAGGATTGGAGTTTTTCGAATTACATGAGAGTTCCAGTGTATATCTGAAAGATGACTTTAATTGAAAGGAAAGCGTCAAGTCATCCTCTGGAAGAAATCAGTCAATTTAAAGACCATTTCCAGTGAGCAAAATCCTGTTCAAAGTCCGAAATAATGACGCTAGAACGACGTCGAACGACGTTGTTCTAACATTTTTACTGCTGACTTTGAACATGTTGCTCACTGGGTTGAATCAGATCTTTTGATTTTAAATGATTAACTTACTATGTTTGAGAGCAGCATATAATGCAGTAAGTATTGCGTCTATGAGATTTCCATCATGACTTAAACACGTGATATCAGCATATAATACCCAACATAACTGAACGTTAAATAAAATATATCTTATTTGTATCAATTTTATTTTTCGCACGAATTAAATTTTGCGCATTTACGATATTCGTATATTTATGGGTATTAATATTAGCGCCATGTCTAGCTATGAAAAATAATTACACTCATTTAGAGTGGTATTAATTTTCGCGCACATCGTTTTTCTGTACTAAATTTCGCGCCATAAGTAAATATTTTGTGAATTTCGCGCAATAAGTAAACTTTTTGTGCGAATGCGCAAAAATCAGTACGTGCGAAAATTAGTACTAATAAGGTATCACAATCTTGAAAAGATATTTGTTTATTCGATTAACCCAAGATAAACCCTAATGGGACTGAGATTTTTTGAGGGTGAAAGAACTGGGAAAGGGGGGCGGAATCCCCCTCCTCCCCGATGATAACTTTTGATTGGCTAATGGTAACTACATGAAACTTGGTACGATTGTTTTTTGATGACGTCATCATATGTTTTTTAAATATGATTTTTTTTTCCAAAAAAGCATGTATTTTTCAAAGTGCAATTGAATCAGTATCGTATTTTTAAGTTCTGTTTTTAAGTTCTGTCGGAGAATCGGAGAAATCGAGATATTTAGGCCATAAAAAATTGCAGAAAGAAGTTAAATCATGATACAAGTCTATGGTCCAAATTTAAAGTTAATTGCTTTATTTATACAAAAGTAATTCATATTTCCGTTTTTGTAGGAACTGACCCCAGAAAAGCATTGAATTTTGACATATAGAGTACGATTAAAAACGTTCTAGATAACATTTTTCAGTTCTGCTTTCGGATATTGGGAGCTAATGAATGCCTTCATAACACACTTTACGAGTTTTATAAAATTCGAACAGAAAGAGGGTCAAATAATCCCCAAAACCCGAGTAAAATCCCAAAATTTGAAAAAAATCGGGGAAAACGGAATGGTCGCGGGGACGGAATCCGCATCTGAAGACGGAATTAAATTAATTTTTCCTTAATCAAAAGTATCACAAATTTTAAAAGATTTCAAACATTTTGCTGACGTCAGCAAAAAACTCACGTGACTATTGTTACAATAAGGTGGAAATAGAAAGTACTTGTGCCAGAGAATATTTTCTAGGAAATTACGCCTATAATATTAGCAGTTTTTGAGATTTTTAAAAATTAGGGCCTCGACTTTATAGGGTTAAAATAATACCGTTCTGTGTAAACGCAAACTAAAATAATTCCACCGCAGGGGATGTCCAACAATTATTTTTAGGCTCGAAACATACCTTTTTCTGTTCGATACAAAGATCTTCTAAGGATATCAAATCACAGCTATGAAAGAAACGAATGTTACATTTAGTTTCATGAGTACCAGTGAAGAAGGATGACATGCAGTGCTATGAGTAGGAGAAAATAATCACTGTGGAGGAGGTATATTTAAGCATAGCTTCAAGCTACCAAGTCGACAAAATTGCAATTGAGTCCATACGGAAGAAGTTTAGCTCACTGTTCTTCTCCACAGTTACTATTTATATTTATCTTAACTGATGAGCAACAATTTTTAATAAATACCTACAATCTTCAACAGAAAATAAGACATTTTACAACTTTTGACGAACAATACACGCTACAAGTGAAACAAAAAATGCGGAAAACGACAACGAGAAGTCCCTGGAGATTTATCACAGAGATTTATCGACTAGACTTAAGACATGAATTAGGATCTTATTTCGATTTTTTGCTAAAATTCCACTTTGTCTACAGTATGTTTGTCCAAGATTGTAGTTATTTATGTTATTGTGTGGGAGACAAGGACATATTTGTTGATACGAACAAACCAATCAATAGCAAGCTTGTTTAGCGTGAAACTCATTTAGAGTTACATGTAAAGACTGTCTACAGTAATTAAAAATCATGTCAGATTTCTAACTGCTAACTCCCAAATTTCTTCCTAGATTGATAAAATAGCAATTTGAGGCAAGAATAGTAATATCATACAATGGTCTAAAATATAAGAGTAAATAATCACTATGGAGTAGAGATTTTTGAGAGCATGGCTTCTCCGCAGTAAATTCACTTTTATTTCGATCACTGCAACACATGAATGCTTACTTCGTTATAGTATCAGCAACAAATTGACTCAAGACTTGTGCTTTTTCACTTGGTGGACCAGGCCGAAACTCAGGAGAGCATAATGGTGGTAATTCCACATTAGGTACTGTAAAGATAAATAAGTACACAGTGTTCAAAATAAGAACTTCACTGTGGAGGAGGTATTATTGAACAGTTTTAGGCTTTGTAGCATGAAACCATGCTCAAAAATCACTCATCCACAGTTATTATTTCGAACACGTGTACAGAAGAGAAAAAAGAAACAAAGAAACCAAATCACCAGATCGCGGACACAACACTCTTCGTGCAATACTATTTTGAATACTCACCCGTGCCTAATTGTAGGAGCAGGCCTCTGAATTCACAACAGCATTCCCCTGTGGAAGAGCAATTTTGGAGAGTAACTTGCAGTCTGTTGGTAGGGGAACGCCGACGTGACATTTTCATTCATTATGATCCCTCCCTTTTAAGCATTTTGGGGAGAACATTAACTCATCTCTTTTATTATGACCCTTCCTTTTATATGATTATATTACAACTATTACAAGTATTACCCACCCCTTTTAAGTTGCTTAATATTCCCACAATTTTTACTTAAAAAAAGGTAATGATAATGATAATAGTGTTGATATTGCTCGACTAGCAGAAAAAAGTGCGGTTGCTTTTATAATAACCTCTCCCATTTATGTGTTTTGGTTGGTACTCAAGCCCCTTACTATTACACCCGTACAATTAGGCACGGGTGAGAAGTAGATTTAACCTTGGATCAAGTTACTTATTTATAGCATATGAAAATGTTGATTTAAATCAATTAGAATGCAAGCTGATTGACATAAAACCCTCCTCCATAGATATCATACACACTTACCAATAAATCCCTTATCACTGGCTTCTGGTGATGGTTCTGACAGTTCCTAAACATTTAAGTCATACTATTATTAAACATGGAATTTAATTCGTGCATTTGCATCACAACATTCAGATAAATCCTTTATAACAGATGATTGGTTTACTTAGGCTTATACTGCGCCCTGACTGGATTTTGGCTGAAAATATTCTAAAAAATCTCTCCTCCACAGTGATGGTCGGTAGTTATTTCCTGTTATTAACCATATTTTGAAACCTTATAAGATATTGCCTTGAATGCTGATATCAAAATGTTCTTCAGGAACAAAACAAAAGAACAATTGTACTGTATTGTGGTAGCAATAACCAATCAGAAACTTCGTTCGATAGCCTAAAAGCACATTATTATTATATCAATCAGAACATTATGATAAGGAATAAGGAATAAATGTTTGAGACTGGGTCCGTTTTTGCTTAAAATTATTTTTTGCAGAAAAGGTCCAAAATACTTACTGCTTTTATTCCACAAATTACCATTGTGTGACCAAGACGAACCAAAGCAGAACCATTTGCTGTGGTAATAGAGTCTAATAACAAAAGACAATTGATTAACACTCCCTTGCTGAGGGTTAAATATAGCCAAAAGAGATACCAAGAAACAATGCATGAAGGAAATGAAAAATATCCAGAAAAAACCCCAGTGAATTTAGAAAATTGCTGAAAAATCCTCCAACTTCAATATTTAACATATGTGAAATAGATTGCAATTACTTTGTAAGTCCATTTGCAGAAGTGTTCTATCCACAGATGCAGAGAAGAGAAACAGAAACACATTTGCAACTACCGTAGAGTTCCGATAGTAAGCGCTTCCACCAGATAGTAGGTGTAATTTTTCAGGGCCACTAAAAAAACTCCGATTGTAAGCACTCCCTTAAAGTAAGCACCCTCCAATAGTAGGCTATTAAGATTTTTTTTTTTTTTTTTTGTATAGGTCAAGGAGGTGCGACAATAAAAACACTGTTAAATATAAAGCGACTTTTTCTCAATGATAAAAACAAAAACAAGACAGTTTACAAGTTACATGTTATCATCACTACTTTCATCATCGTCTGACTCATCAGATCATCAGATCGGGATCTTGTGAAATATCATGCAGGAAATTCCATTTATGTTGTCCATATTTACCAAATTTTTATAACGGTTTTCACTACCCAATAGTAAGTGCACCCCGATTGTAAGCGATCCCAATTGTAGGCGCAAAAAAGGGCTATTAAAACTGAAAGTAAGCGGAGTGTCTAGTATCGGAACTCTACAGTATTGGAATAAGCATCTGTTTTCCTATAACCATTTGCCAGCCTAAAAATCTGTATGTGGAGGAGTGTTTTTATTGCATATATTTTAAAAACAATCTATTGTTAGCATGAAATAAACCTACCAACATTAAGAAGTGTTTTTCTAAATTCCATCAAACCACGACCATCGGGTCGAACATTTTCTTTCTGCAATAAATAATTAAAGTTTGAATACACAGACTCAGAGGAACTAAAAATGAAGAGCTCTGGAGATCCTTTATTATCTGTACTCGAGACCTTCATAATATGTGGATAATAAGGGACTTTCAACTTTAACAAAGAAAAACAAAGAAAGATGAGATCATATTAAGCTTTCTTGGCCATAGGTTAAATAGAAAATGAGTTAAAATGGAGAGGATATTGGATTGAGACAGAGATATAAGAATCTTCCAAGATATACATACTCTTTGATCAACTTCAGTCACCATTTACGTAAATTAGGTTATCTGACCAACAACATTATTCCTGACATTATTTTATTCCAGAATTATTTTAATGCATCTATAGTAATCTTTCGTTTTGATGAGTTATGTACGGTGGCACATTCACGGCATTTAGTTTTATTTATTATAACCCATAACTCGAGTTTATAACTTATAACTCGAGTTATAACCATAACTTGGGCTATACAGTGTATCAATGGATTTGACTGCTTGCATCTGTAAAATAAACACGGTGGACCGTGAAATATGTAACTTTTCTTCACAAATTATTTACTAAGCTAATTCATATTCACTTGGTCGTATTCGGTTTCAGGACAATTTTGAGTGTCTTGTAACGGGAACTGTAGTTAAGGAGAGATATATGTTTTGTTTAAATATATTAGATATAAAATTCGTAGCAAAGCGATTAATCGATACAAAATAGGATTGTATGCCACCTCATGACTGCTAACACAACGAATTGTGGTTATAACTTACATTTATATGCTATAACTCGAGTTAGAACTCGACGGGTTTAAATAAATATAACTACATATGGCGTGAATATGCACCATAGTTATGAGTTATATAGATCATGGGAAAATGCACATTTTTTAATGTCACTTTTTATTAGTTTCTTACAGCGAGACAATCATAATCAATTACAAAATATCTTACCAAGAATTGCTTATAAAACTCAAGTGGTTGTGCTGTCCTAAATAGAAAATTATATGATACAGTAATATGATTGGTCTCATCATACCAAGAAACTAATAGACCTATTCACAACTAAGCGAAAATTAAAGTAGCCCACTAAACAGAGTGAAAGGCAAGCATATAAATATGATTTGCATACAAACATAGTGTTTGAAATAAGAACAAATAATTGCAGTAGAGGATTGATTTTTGGGCAGTTTCAGCACTGAACTATGTTTAAAAATAACTCCTCCACAACGATTCAGAAGCAGCCACATGGAGGTGTTCTCTGAAATAGGTGTTCTTATTCTCTAGCTGACGCCCATTTTGGGATTAATATTAGTGTAACACGTGCATTTCAGAACAGCTCGTTTAACCAGCTGAATAAGAACAGTTGATATTTCCAGCTAGATAAGACTTTCCTGAAACCGTACAGTTTTTCTCATAAAACACCTCTTATTCCCATTTAACTACAGGAATGGCAATCCTAGAACAGATCTTATTTCTAGATGGAAAACTTCTATTTGTAGGCATTTTTTCCCAGCTTAGAAACTCCACTTCAGAGCAACTCATTTTCCCAGTCAAGAGATGAATTATAGCACAAGAACAGGTCAAATCTCCAGCTGTACCTTTTTTCCCGGAAGGTAAGAACATGTCTTATTCTCATGTTTTTATTGGTTGATAAGAATAATTTTATAATAAACTACTTTTTATTAAATGGTTTCCACATGGTTTCTTCCATCTGTTGCAATAGAAGAATATTGCAATGCAACAGAAGAATATATTTTCTTTAAATTAAATAAATTTATTTACTTTGAATGAATACCACTCTTTTATTTAAAAATCTTCCTCTATTGAATTGGGTATTGTCATTATATGTCTAATTCGCATTTGGAGTAATTAATGTTATAAAAATCAATTTATACTCATGCTAGTAATTAAATGTTTTACGACCCTAAAGTGAATAACATTAATATTTAATTCAAAATTGATTTGCATCCCAAAATCAAAATGGAAATACGAAATGACTACCACAAAATTCATGGTCAAAGTCTCACAGAAAATTAACACATCAAGTCTCCACTTCTCTCTTTATCATTTGAATATGATATTTGTTGATTTTTAGTTGAATGTGGTCAAATCCGCACAGAAATCCAAATTTCAAAAATACTTCTAAGGCCACTCCTCCATTTTTGAATATAATTTTCGAATTTCAGTGCCTTTCGTTTTATCTTTGCGTGGAATTCACTTTGTCTCAAATGTATGTGGCTGATTGTGGAGTTGACTAGGTACCTAAAAGCAAAAACATGTACATTACCATTACAAACCTAGTTGAACAACGAAACAACGTTAAAATGACGTGATTTTAACGTTGTTATAACATTAATTCAACATTGTGTGGCTGCAGGAAAGGAAAGTTCTTACTTGAAATCAGTTGCCATACTTCTTGTAGTTGATTGTATTAGTTAATCTAAAAATAATCATCCAAAAAATCTCTTTAAATACACAAAGCAGAATACATGCAATTATTATCACAAATAGTGGATGCATACGCAATGTGTAATTCTCTTGTCAATTCGAAAATAATTTACACACTACTGCGTGTCATAAACCTGATGCAATATATAGTTTTTTCAGTGTGTCATCATGTTTTGAAAGATTGAACTTATTTCGCGATATATAAAAGAAAACCTAATTTAATGGGAAAATGAGACAAATCAGCAATTATGCCACAGCCTAGTAACCTATGGAATTTGATAGAAGTAAAAAATCCTTGAGAAGGTAGTGTTTTCAAGTACAGAGGAACTATTCATGATGAAGAGTTAGCTCGCTTGCCAGGATGAAAGAAACAGATTACAATTACAATGATATTACATTGTTTAGAATATTTCTGTTCACATATGAAACAAACCAGCTCACTTACTGATATCTCGCTGTAGATAAGCAAGATCCTGTTTATCGACATAAATATATTTCTATATGAACAGCAAGATACCACTTATCGACAGGAATATGTTTCTATATGAACACTTCCATCCCACTTGCTGGACTGAAAAAGAGGGATATAATGGGTCAATATAGACATATGACCAATTTCCTCTTTGTAAGCAAAATGGAAAATCTCCATATGAAAGGTTAGAGAGTTTTCCCCATTTGAACAACCCTTTTAGAATAGCTATATTAACTTTAATGACATTCTTCTTAAGTGGCATTTCTTGTCAAAAATGAACTAAGTAAGTCCTGACATAGAGAAAATATCCAGATCACATGCTAGTCTAGATGTAATATGTTTCCCAAACCTCACTACTAAATAGACCAATTCACAAATACATGGAAACGAGGTGTTGGCTGCTCAAGATAGAACTTGTTGCAATGCAGCAACTTACTTTTTGTGCACTGCCATGTACAAGAATGAAGTTATTTCACTTCAACAAGTTCTACTTTGAACAGCCAATGCCTCGTTTTCATGTATTTGTGAATAGGTCTATACAGTGCTTAAAATAAGAACAAACCACCGTGGAAGAGTTCTAGTATAGCTTTCAGCTTTTTAGCATGAAGGCATATGCACACATCCCTCCTCCACAGTGATTTTCGTTTTTATTTTAAGCACTATGTATATCAACAAAATAATATTTTATGGCAGCAATTATAAATATTTTGAGTATTCTTTATGGTTTGATTTATAAAATTATTCGTACATCATACTACCGAAAGTAAAACAATAAGATATATACAAGTAAAAACAAACACAATAAATAATACACACACAAAAGCAACCAAAACATTAATCAAAATGCAGTGTTCGAAATAAATGCAAATAACCCATGCAGAGGAGTGATTTTTGAGGATAACGTCAGGCTATAAAGACTGAAGTTATACTAAAACAATCTCTCCTCAACAGTAACATTATTCTTATTTCAAACATTGAAAATGACACGTAACATGTAGAAACAAATCAATTATCTGTGAAGAATAGTGATGTCAATGAATTTGTATTAGATTGGGTTTACGAAGAAACCATACCAATTGCAACATGATTTAGCACTCTTCTCCACAGACAGTTTTTAGGTTTCTTGTGATTCCTAACTCATATATAAAGAGAATCACAATAATCTTGCTTGTAGGTTGCCAACATAAAAGTCTGATTTTTTCAAACTAGGAACAGTTTTGACTCAATTATCTTTATTATTAAAATATTAGAATGACAACAAGAACAGTGTATTTTGTGCAAATGCAATATTATAACACAACGATAAGAGCAAACAATACTATCAAAGTGTGATTTTTTGTGCCTAATATCAGGCTACAAAGCCTGAAGTTATATATACTCAAAAATTACTCTTAATTGCTTGCTCTTACTCCCCGTACTGTAAAGGTTGCTACATTATATCCATAGAGAACTGTAAAGTAAAAACAAAACTATGCAACATTTTAAGCTCACAGTTGCATTATTTTTACACATGTTCAGACAGGTATTTCCGCAACCAAGCTGATGATTTAACCCTATTTATACCCAGGGGGTGGAGGGGCTTTTTTAAATAACTTTTTCTATGCATGCACCTAACTCCAGAAACTTGGTCACTGTTAATATAAACCTAATTCACATCTATTTGGAAATAGCACGTGACCTTCATAGAATATTGTTCATTTCTCGAAACCACCTTTCAAATCGCCAATCCTTATAAAAGTAATAAAAATACCAATGGCAAAAACTCATTTAATATTCATGCTTTTGACTTGAAACTTCCAATGATTATTAATTACTTCAATATCTTTGACCTGACAAAATTATGACGTCACAATTTCATTTGGTGATGTCAGGTCAGGTTTTTTGAAATTTTGATATTTTTGCTAACTTTGGCGCAATATTCGAAACGAAAAAAGAAATACGTTCTAGATCAAAAGTCATTGCTTTTCATTAAAAATTTCACACCAATGTGTGATATTTTGATGACGTCAGCAAAGAATTGATGACACCAGCAAATATGTTTGTCTTTAAAATGTTTAACATATTGTAGTATTACCATACTAAGTTTCATGACTTTAGGTGCTGCCAATCCTGAGATCTCAGCCCTCCCTGGTTGAATTAACCTCTGAAACGTCCGGCATAAATAGGGTTAACAGCAGGCGTAAAACATTTTTATAAATAATTACAAGAGGACATTTAGGCAGCCTTTACATGGACCCTAAATGAGTTTCAACCTAAACAATCTTGCATTTGATTGGGTTCTTCGGTACAACCAATCAAATGCAAGCTCGTTTAGGGTGAAACTCATTTAGGGGTCCATGTAAAGGCTGCCTTAAGTATAAAATATATTTTTACACAGAAAAACAAGAATGTATATACAAAAGAAGGGTGGTCTACCAAAATTAGATTGGCTTCACCCTGTTTGGATTAAAAAAAGGAAATATATATTGCACAAGCAGTTCAATTCGATTATTGTACATTAGAAGACAACTTAAATTAGAAGCTGTATTTAGAAGATATGGTTAAGGTACATTCTTGTTCTTCAGTGAAGACAGATCCCTTATTGACATTAATTTTTGAAGACATTAATTTTCAGTTTTCCATTTTTTTAATTGACACACACGCATTTTTCCATGCATTTGGTGAAAAAACCTACAAAATCTCTGAAAATCTCTCGAAATTAATGTCAATAAGGCATACAACAAATATCAAGATGGTGATGGTTTAGCAGGAGCTTGTGGTCTTTTCTTTCCACCAACATTATTTGGCTGTGAACTACTTCTTCTACGTTGTGTTACAGCACGTGGTTGTTGTCCTTGTGTTTGAGCAGTAAACTGAACTATGGGTTGATACTGTGGTTGTCCACCCTGTTGAACAGGTATTAAGTTCACTTGAGAAGTTAATGCTGATAATGCAGCAGAGGACTGAGGCCTAGATGTTAATGATGCAGCAGAACCTAATAATAAAAAAAATACTACAATGCTCTAAGCAAGAGCAGATAATCACTGTGAAGGAGTGTTTTTTTAGAATAACTTTAGGCTTTAAAGTCAGCAACTACTCTCAAAATCATTCCTATATAGTGATTGTTCATAGTGATTATTTGCTATTGTTTCGAGCAATGAAAACATTTGTTTCAGTACTGTCTAAAGCAATGGTAATTGTGTTATTCCCTTTTTATTCTCCCTCTCACTCTCTTCATATAAAGCGCACTGTCTTTTAGGCATGATGAAATAAAAATTAAAGAAACATATGTGTATCAGATAAGCAAAATAGCTAAGAGAAACGAACCTCACCTGTGGAAGAGTGTCTTTTCTCAAACACTCCTCCACAGATAATGTGTATTATGGTGATTTATTTTCAGTTCTCTTGGGAGATTAGCTTAAGTGTGGTAAAGATTTCAATAAAAAGGCGAAAACCTTGTTTTTGCTGTATTTGTGGAACAATTTGCAACTGTTGTCCAGCAGAACTTGTTGTTGTAATAATTTGAACTTGTCCTTGATGTCCATGTTGATTTTGTAACATAATTGTTTGTCCACCAGTGTTTCCTTGCCCTTGTATGAAAACAGCTTGTCCTTGTATTAAAGCACCTTGATTATGTTGAGCTTGACCTAAATCAAAGAAAAATTCCAAAACATTTTCATCATTACATGGAACCAAACAAGCATAAACAATATCTGCAGAATGACAGCAATCTTGTATTTGATTGGATTCTAGTAACAAAGAAACCAATAAAATACAAGTTCTAACATTCTAACACTCTTCTTTACAGATATTATGCTTGGATATCATACCAATAACTTATTTCAAGCTATGACCTCACAGAAAACTAACTTTCCACAAGTGTTTGTTTAGCTGGCCTACTTTTAGGGACACCATTCCTGAACCAAGGATCAAGGATCAATAATTGTAGAAGGTGTTTGTCTCATTTCTGGACTGAGACAGGAGTTAGACAGACAGACAAACAGAGGTTAAAGCAAGTACAGGCTATATCATATTATAACTATACCTGGTTGTCCTTGTATCATGACAGTTTGGCCTTGACCCTGTCCACCACCTTGCACAAATATGGAACCACCTTGTATGATAGCTGTTTGTGCACCTTGAAGACCAGGGATTAAAGATGTTTGACTTGGTATGAATGTTGCTTGCCCTTGTATCATAGCAGGTGAACCTTGAACCATTACTTGCTTACCATGAACCATAACGGATGCCATACCATGACCAGGTAATTGACCCTTTTGTTGACCACCAACACGAGCCATATTTGATATTGGGACAAGGTTTCCAGGAACCTATAGATGTTTTATGGTTATAACAATCAGATTCAGAATTACATTCCAGTTTTTGAAATAAGACCAAATAATCACTGTGGAGGAGCGACTTTTGAGTATAGCTACAAAGCCTGATGCTATGCTCAATAATTCCAAAGTCATTATTTGTTCTTATTTCAAACACTGAGCACTATAATACATAATAGTATAATTCCCTAATTCACCAGTTATAATTTAGTGTCAAAATATTGCAAAAGGGGTTATTTTCAAATGAGTAAGCAGAAATTATAAATTCTATAAACTTTCAACAACAACAACAATTTTGTTTATTCTACATTGAATGTCTACAGTTACAACTTACAGCGAAAGATGCTTGGAGACGTTGACCAAGTTGATTTGATGCAACATTCTACAAGAGATCAGATAAGATTCAGATAAATCCTTACAAAACCATATGATCAGTGATGAATTAAGAGGGACAAAGAAAACAAATTGTTACCAAAAAAACCCAAACATGGTACCTACCTGTACCATTATTTGTCTATTAGTACCAGCTAGACATATAGTATATAAACTGAGCATTTATATTGCCAAAAAAGAATGTTCTTTCAGATCCTAAGTTCAGTTATACATTAAGTGGGACAAAGAAGACAAGATAATTTTAGTAATACATACAGTTGATTCTAAACGACTGTACAATGAAAATATTCTCAAATTGTTACCAAAAAAAACAAACATTGACATATTAGTACCTACCTGTACCATTATTTGTCCGGTAGCACCAGCTGGACGTATAGCTTGTGGAGTTGCTTTTGCAATAAACTGAGCATTCATATTACCAGGCACAATACTAACATTATTCCCCTGAACAGCTATTGGTACTGCAGTGAGTTGCGCATGAGTAGATACACTCATTGATCCTCCAGAAACAACAGGCTGAAGAAAGAATAGTAATGAAAATGATCATTAACATCTTAAAGAAAAATACTTCCTATGAAGGAGTGATTTTTGAACATATCTTTTAAACTTTATACCATAAAACTGTGCACAAATACCACTTCTTCGCAGTGAGTATTTGTTTTACTTCAAGCAATGCTACGTACCATGTTATTCAAAAGTTATTATAAGTAAACCTAACACCTCCACCTAATATAACTATACTTGAATATAGTTCCTACTCATCTGATTATTACATACTTTGCTAGGTGACTGTAGTGTTTTGGATGTATGTGCTTGTTGAAGATTACCAGCTGCATTCACAAAGTAAGGGTTCCCTAAAATATCAAAATATTATAAATTAACGGTATATTATTGGAAGTAGCCCATCAAACCAAGTGAAAGTTAAACATAGCACATAAATATGAATTACATACACGCATTATACATAATATCATTATGCATCCAGTATACAGGAATACAACCTACATGTATAATAGTATATAGCATAATAAATCCGATTTTTGGATGATAAATTTATTTTTGTTTTTTTAAATTTATATTTGTTTTTTATTAGTGTTTTATTAAAACCTGGAAACTATGCTAAAGAACAACACAATTTCCATCTAATACCGAAAACAGAATGGAAAATGTTATCTAGAACTCTTTTAATCGTGTTTCTAAGAATATATGCATTTAAAGCAAAATATGCCATTTAATTTTTTTTGTGAAAGTGCCGATTGGTAACCATATTGTTTCTTCCATAATACACTGTTAGTCTGCCAAGTTTCATCATTATACATTGAACTTGACATCAATAGTCTCAATAAACTAAATAACTACCTGCACAGGTTTTCGAATCAAACAAATTAGCTATTGCCATTCAAATATGTTTATGGGTTTGCTTCAAGGAGGATACAATTGTTAAAAAATAATCACTACCAAACCGATAAATCACTATGATAGAGTGCTTTTGGCCCTCCACACAGTGATTATTTATTCTTATTTCGGCCACTCGAGTACATGCATTATCAAACAAAATGGAGTCAACTCTTTGTTCAAACCCAATTGATGAGGTGAAATTTTGCAGAATAAGGATATTTACCTGAAACAGAAAAGGTAGCATTCCCAGAAACCAATGATTGTGCTAATGAACTTGGAATGGACATAACTACATTAGATCCTAAGTTAAAAGGTTGCCCTTGAACTGAACTAGCCAATATATACGTATTCCCTTGAGAAAATACCGAATTTTGGTTATGTCCTAGTGAACGTGTCAGATTAACTGTAAGTGTTGATTCTGCCGTGGTAGGTGGTGGAGCCGTATGTACAACTTTAACGGGATTATGATGTGGTACAGTAGGTGTAGTAGTAGTAGACTGTATCGTTTGTGTTGGTGTATTCTGATTTTTCTGATTATGTCCTTGGTTAGCAACAAAAGTAGAGATTTTAACAGATTTCCGTCCTTCTTCAGTGTATAATTCTTGAAACTGTTGCAAGTATCGTTGAGCGGTCAGTCGATTTCCCAATGAAAACCTATACAAAATATATAACTTTAAAGCTTCAAAAAATAATATATGCAACATATTTAGACACATATATAGAATAGGAACCAAAAACAAACTAGAGAGAAGGGTGCCAATAAACATGCAAATGATAAACAAAACAGCAAATATCTTCCAAATTATTTATAACATAGTAACAAAGAATATTTAATATGGACCATTCACAATTGTAAGATCTCGTAAGGATGTTTTCTTAACTTGGTTAATACAGACTTCTAAAACAAGGGCGCACAAAGCAACATTTTAAAAGCTAAATATTCCATGATTAACGATACATTTTACCCTTTAAGTAGCTTATGTAATATCTATATCACTTAACCGGAGCTTACATATTAAGAGAAAAGATCCGTCTATGACAAACACAACAATTGTTTAATACTATACCAAAGACTCTAACGTACTATTTGCATAAAATTAATACAGTAACTTATTATCTTGCTAAAATTTAATAATTATGCATAACAATATTGTAATATATAACAATATTTAGCATAACAATGAATCCATACCTACAAGCTCTGCCATCTTTGTGCATATCTTCTTTTGCTAACCCATGGTCTTCTTCTAGATACAAATCACCGATATATTCTCCAGTTGATCCACGTCTTTGAATAGTAACACGACAGAAATAGGAACGATTATTAGTTTTCTCTCCTTCTAAAATGATCTCTTGAATTTTTTCCGGAGTGTAATCTGTGGTGTATTTGGGTTGCTCATGAAGTTTTGCATAAGATGTTACCTAAAAGAAAGTGTTTTATGTTTTGTTTTTCAATAAACAAACAGACAAATAAACAAATGAACGAATGAATGAATACATTTCTTACGTCAATTTTTGTCGGTACGTTAAGGGTAGGTGTGCGTTGCTTCCACATATCTGTATGTTGAGTAGCACGATTTAATTTATGAAAAGCACTTGAAGAACGTTTATCTCTGTTTCTTTGTATGAAATCAAGTAAACGTAAACATGGCGGAGATTGGGTGTTTGAGCAAAGAACAGCTCTGTTTAGATATGGCTGTGAGAATCGCTTCATTGACCTATAATATCAAGAAAGAAAACTTTAAAATAACGGCATCACCTGCGGAGGAGTTTCTTTTGAGAATAATTAGCAGCTTTGAGGCTGAAAACTATATTGAAATAGATAATTATAGCTTACAGGAAATTAATTTTTGTGAGCACTATTGTTGCAGTTTTTGCAAGCTTTCCTCAAATTCACAAACATGAGTTTATACCCATGAGTTTCCTTGATTTCACTACGGAAACAAATTTATTTTCAGACACAAATGGAGAATCTAAACTCACATAGGGTACAAAATTAGATTGAGAATAAAACTTTAACAAAATTAAGAATTAGGGATTTTGCAAAGATAAATAATAAAATAAAATGTACAAAATTCACGAAAATTAAACCTAACAAAAATTCTAAAATAGTTCACGAAAGTAAAAGCTCGCAACTTACATGCGGAAATAAGTGATCATGGAAATTAATGCCTAAGTTAACTATTTCTTGCAAATAACAATTTTAAGTCTAATAAAATAATTTGAATACTTCCTCATTTGTTAGAGATTTTCTGTGCTTTATTCAAGGAAATATGTAATTCCAAAGACATTCAAAACTAATGATCTTGTTTGTTTTGTTTTTAAATGTAAATTATTTGCTACACATAAATATATTTGTGTAATTCATACCTTTTTAGACCTTTATGATTCCATTTGTTAGCATGATATTGTATTTTATTGGCAGTATGTAAAACTGTTGGTGAAGGATCCAAACAAAGGCGTGGTTGCATTGCTAGCACAAGTTGTGATTCAAGCATGGCTTTGTCATCCTCAGTCCATTTGTTTGTGTCAGACATCATTGCATTGACATCACGGACAATTGTCTGAAAAAAATAATCAAAACAGAATGTGTCAAATTCTGTATTGAAAGATGAAAATACTCTTCGTGGAATCCACATGACTTCTTTGTAACATTTATATAATAACATAATATATCATTTCATTTCTCTGGGACAATCTATATATCAAAATTATGAAATATTATCGTCAAGCTATTTCTACATCTTTAATTGCATAGAGATGTCTTTAACAACACTTTACACACTATTATGCCTAGGGGGCTTGTCAAACTTTTTTCATAACTTTTGAATAAATGGCTTATATAAATAGAAATTTTATGACTTTTCCTATATTTTTTCTAGGCTCATTTTGAAAAATATTTTGTTTTGTAGCCAAGGATATTTTCCCTTAGCAACCAAATATTTGACAGGTAGTAAAGAAATTTAATTTTTTAAAAAAAATTCTGAAAAAACTTTCTGACAAATTATTTCTTGACCAAAAAGTTTGTCACTTTCAATATAAGCAAAACCATAATTTTCCAAACATCATAATATAAATATATACATATAATAATGTTACCTGTGACGTTGGTTTGAGTAACACATAAGTTGTATCAAAGTTTTTTTGAGTACTGCGTCGATAATCACGTATTTCAACAATAACACAACCATCATGGTAAATATCAACCTAGTAACATAGATGATAGTGGTTAGACCACTAATAGATTTTAAATAACTAATTTCATGCAGCAAAAAAATGTCACTACTTTAGTAGACTTAAAAAATTATAGTCAACAGATAATTAAACTGCAAGTAAGGGTGTCAGCTGCAGTGGTAGAAATAACACCAAATAATCATTGTGAAGAAGTGATTTTTGAGCATAGCCTCAAGCTACAAGTTATGCAAATTTTACTTTTGAAATGCTTCCTAACCACTACAATCGGAATATACCAAAAATATGTTTTCTTCATCATTCATTATCTTTTTATAAGATTATTTTATTAAAAAATCTTCCTCTGTTGAATTGTATATTGTCATTATATTACTAATTTGCAATAGGATAAACACCCAAATGTTAAATGTTATGTCCTTATTAAATTGATAAAGTTTCAGTTCAAATAAACAATCGGAACACCTTTACCAAGGTAAAACTATATCAAATCACTGTGGAGGAGAGTAGTGAAATTTCAAATAATAGTCTAAAGCAATGCTGAAAAATGACACATTATACATTATGTGCACACTAAAATAAAATAGAGAATACACCTATGTTATAATATCTATACATAGGATGGTTTATGGTAGCCCTAATAAAGTTTAATTTACAATATCTATTTTATAATGTAGGGTGGTTTACTAGCTGATGTTATAAAGTACTAGAGAATAAAATAATGTAACAGAAAAATATATTTTCCTTGTTATTTATTATCTTTTTAACAGATTCTTTTATTAAAAAATCTTCCTCTGTTGAATTGTGTATTGTCATTATATTACTAATTTACAATAGGAGTCATTATCTTTTCATAAGATTCTTTTATTAAAAATATCTTCCTCTGTTGAATTGGGTATTGTCATTATATTCCTAATTTATATTGGGAGTACTCTTAGTAGTAATTAATTAAGTGGATATAACAATAATTAATAGTTACTTCAAAATTGAAGAAAGTTTTCCAAAATCAAAATCTTGAAATTTTAAAAAAACACTCATAATCTCAAAAAAGAAGAGAGCTTCCCCAAAATACAAAATGGCTACCAAAAAAGATTCATGGTCAAATTGTCAAAGAAAAGTTAATTTTCAAAATATTTCCAAGTCCAAATGTAATTCTGGTCAAATCCTTTTAAACAGTGAAAAAAATTAAAAACATTTCTAAGTCAACAACAATCATAAACTAAACATTTTGGTGAATGTGGTCAAAGCCTTATAGAAATCAAAAATATCAATAAAATTTCCTATTCCATATTTGAATCTGGTCAAATCCTTATAAACAGAGTTCAAAAATCATAAATTCAACATTTTGGTGAATGTAAATCAAATTTTCAAAAATCTTCTAAGTTACCACTTTTGACAAAATCCCTTTTTCAGCCATACTCAGTCCCAAATTGACAAAATTGGTGGGCTAAAACTAGAAACAAATAATCACTATGGAAGAGTGACTGTCTATTTTTTTTATTTCAAGCACTGACAACAACTTACTTGTGCACTCTCCAAAACATCAACCAGTAAAGGTGGAAGCTGCAAAGAGAAATTTTTAATACAAATGTTTATTTGATATCATATTATAATTAATGAATGTTCTTTTGCTAAATTTTCTACTCAATGTCTTTTTTACAGTAATAACCAGAAATCTCAAGGAACTTGTAATGAAATAATTATTAGTCCCCAAAATCTTTCTATTTATATGGGATCTTCGTCTCATAATTCATATTCGGTACAATTTGTATTCATTACCTACCCCTCTTGGTTATAAGCCCACTAAAAATGGCTTTTGAAATTATATAAGCCCAGGGTTCACAACCATGCACACATCATAAAGTACACATCATAAAGGCAGTTTTCCACTTGACTTCAGAACATTTTTCATGGAACGGAAACGGAATGGGAAATGCACACGCGTAGAAATAAATTATAGACATCCCAATGGTAGAAATTGAGATCACATGGCCTTTGCGGACACCACAATAATATTCTCTTATTTCGTATACAAATATGCTTTACCTGTTGCATATCAAGATAATCTAAGAATTCGTTTTCCTAAAATAAAGAAATATTTTTAAGTTGAGCACATTCCAATTCCAATTTATAACTTCTCTACTGATATCACGATCCATATACTCTTGAAAACAAATGTCAAGGTGCAGGCGTTTAAATAATTGCCAATCATCACTCTGGAGGAGAGATTTTCTAGAATATTTTCTGATAATTCTGCTAAAAATAATGCTGAAAAATCGCTCCTTCCACAGTGTGACTAGCAGTTAATTTAACATCGAATGTTTGTACACACTTGATGTATGAAAGTTATTTGTACTAGTTTTCGTGCATACCAATTTACGCACATTTGCCCAAATAATTTACTTGGAATTTACTAAGTATAGAAATTATGCGAAAAAACAATGTTCCCGAAAATTAATACGTGCAAAAATAATCTACCCTTGAATTATATTTGCCACTCTAAATTAGAGTTTTACCACTCCAAATGAGTGTAATCATTTTGGATGGCCATGTGCAAATATTAATATGCATAAAATATATGCATATCATAAATACGCAAAAATTAATATGTGCTAAAAAACCCTGTTTTTTTTCGTTTCCCGAAAATTTATACACACAAAAATTAGTACGAATAAGGTAAAAACGAATAATCACTATGAAGGGGGTTGAGCATAGTTTCAGACTTTATAGCCTGAAACTATGCTCAAAAATTACTCCTCCAACAATGACTATTTGTCCTTATTTTGAGCACAGCAAGATAAACATACAGTAGAATAACACATAAAAAAAATATGGCAGAACTTGAAATAAATGTAAATAGTACTTGTGAGAAAGAGTCTAAAAATCAAAATCTAAAATAGGATTGGTTCCTTCATAGTAAGATCCAATCAATTTCAAGTATATAGACTCAGCTCTAGTTTGCAGGTATTATTTTCACTAATCACTAGTTGATTTACTTCATATGGCAACCGAACAGTTTCAACATCCGTTCCATCTTTCTTCTTTAACATTAACGAATAGCCTTCATTTCCAGGATAAAGATTCACTAGCAATACACTAAGATTATCTTCTTTCACAATTTTCGCTAGTAAGTATGATTCCTTTGTTGTCTCCTAAATATTACGAAGTAACGAATTATTACTGAAAGTATTTTTGACATTACTCTTTCCAGTTTTATAGTTGCTAAATAATTTTTATCGGCTCCTACCAAAACAATAGGAGAATATCGCTAGTGGCAAGCCACAACATAACAGTTGGATATAACTAGTGTGTTTTCGAGTATAGATTTTAGCTTTAAAGCTTGATATTATACTCAACAAACACTCAACCCTCCACTTGTGAAGTCTGACTGTTATTTCCAAGGTTTGTTAGGATCACATATATGCAGTGGTTAAAATAACTGCCGATCATCACAGTGGAGGAGAGCCTGTGTATACAAAATAATCAAGAGAATAACGTTAAAACATATTGATTAATTTATATTTGATAAATAACCATCTGATCATGAAATCAGCCTTGGAATTGATTGGTCTCATACTATATTAACTATTTAATAGTTCAAAGCAAAGCTTGAACTTGGTTGGTTTCCTCCTTGATAAGACATAGATACAAAACATCTTCTTTTACTAAGTATTCCAGAATGTCAAGGCTAAGGGTTCATAAGAGAAACAAGGACTTCTTCATGGCACATTGCTAAAAAATAGCTATAAAGCAAGTATGTTATCGATAGAATTGGTCTATTCCATTTTCTAACTTGGATCACCACAACTATACTTCTCAGTTTCCCTTCACTTACTGCACAAATTAGTTTGCCTAAGTTGTGCTACTCATTCACTGTGTTCACTGGTGTTCGCGATGACTGATATCGAATCACAAATTTTGTGTTTCTGACACAACTGCTCTAGCAACTAAGCAGGACTAGGAATCCTAACTAAATTAGTCACTTATTTTAAGCTTTACAAACATGATCTCAGTGGTCAAAGTAAGAGTAAATACTCACTGTGGAAGAGGGATTTTTGGGCATAGCTTCAGACTTTATAGATTGATGCTATGGTCAATAATCACTCTTCCACAGTGATTACTTGCTTTTATTTCGATCACTGAATCATATTTGAATAAATTAATATACTCGATACTTACTCCCTTTTGTTTTTGATCTCTACATTCCTCCATGTATAAATCCAAGAGGCGCTCTAGCAAAGATTTTCTAAAATCAATTCAATGAACTATATTTGATGAAATTGGGCATTAGCATGAATATCCAAAAATACATTTTTGAGTTTAGAGTCTCCAAACTTTACATTTATATACATAATCCCTGTCAAAATATCAGTTTTATTTTATGCTTCATATTTCCTTACCAAAGTAGTCAAACAAGTACATATACCCTATTTATTTGAAAGTAGCCCACTCTCTCGAATAAGCTCACCCTGTACATGCTGATCACTGATTACAGTTGGGCACATGAACAATCCAAGAATACCAAATTTTCTGTGTCAGCTTATATTTTCCTTTTTACAGTGATCAAAATGATATTTTGAGTTTAAAATTATAATCATATATTCACAAAGAAAGAAAAATTTACTTTGGATCTGGCTTTTCAAAGTCTGGAATGTCTTTTTCCATAATGTGGAATGGATCCTGTAATACAAAACAATATACATATGTACAGAACATAATAAACTTGGAGTCCAGATTGTAGCAGTGGTCAAAATAAGAGTAAATAATCACTTCAGAGGGGAGATTCATGAGCATACAATGTCGCTTCAGGCTTTGTAGCCTGAAGCTATGCTCAATAATCACTCCTCCACAGTGATTATTTACTCTTATTTTGACCAATGATCTATCTGTATTGCAACTCTGTACTCTTCTTTGCATATACTGTTTTGGTTTTGCAGTTTTACATCTTGAGTGAAAAGTTATATTAAACAGATTATGCATACATAGCTTCCTTGCCAATCCTATAGGTAAATGTAACCAACATGCACTAAATTTAACTAATTTTAATTAATTAATGGGATAATTTCACCACATTTTGAGTAATTATGATCAGAGTCATAATAATTATCGTGTATTGATATTTAACATCTTACCAAATGATAGTACTGCAAGTACCGTATAGTAAAATACGGTATTAACAAAAGCCAGGGTTCTTGGGTTCTTTGAGTGATGCAAATAATCAGTACAGGTTTTGGACTAAATGGCACACTGATGTGAAATTTATGTGAAAATTTGATATTTAGCATCACTTATTTAATTTTCTCAGGTTTTAGGGGCTAATTCAAATGGTGCGCTTATAAAAAGATACAAGAATTTGTGATATGCAACTACCTCTGGTAGTACCAGCTACTTACTGCTGCGTGATAAGCAGCAGTAAGAAATATATCCAGAAGTTTTGTAAAAATATGCTGCAAATGAAAGACATTTGTGGACATATGAACATAGCTGTAAATAATTTTAAAAGTTACATCTACAGTATGTCATCCTTTTCAAAATTATGAAGGATTTAAGGGTGCGCTTATTTGAAGGATGCACTTACTTAAAAAAAAAATGGATTGACACGCCCTAGTTGTCAGTGATCGCTAAAATGATGGTTTAGACCTTTTTCTTCGTGTTTAATGACTTTGCTATGAAATCATATCTTTATAATATTTTAAAATCACTCTTATTGTGTTCACTTAAATGTTTTTAATATATATGTTTCATTGATGCTGGTCAAGTTAAATTTGGGTTGGCTTGATTCATAAATTTTAAATGTTGTCAGGTTTCACTAAAGAACCTGTACCTTTTCCTGTAAAATGCGAAGTAACATCGATAACAAAATTATTTTGAGATATCGTCTCTTAAAGTTTTTCATGCTTCAGTAAATAAGAATAAAAGAAGTAAGTATGTTTAATATTCTATTTCAATTTATCAGTTTTAACAATGCTTTTAAATAATTTATGACACGCAACATTACCTTATTTCTATTTGTAAATTTGTTATTATACATTGTCAGGTAGCACGCAAAATTGAATGAAAACAAACTAAATGTCAAACAAATTACTTTATGCAAATATGTTCTAAATATTCCTGTAAGTAACTAATCCAATACAATTCTAATGGTATAAAAATCTCTTATTAATATTGTGCATTTCTTGTATCTTGTATCCTTATGGAGCTTATGTATATACCTGGAGTTTCAAAGTTATTTAAAATAAATTAGTTAAAACTTAAAAGTCTTTATTACAATTCTCAATACTCGAACTAAGGGCATACAACCACCACTATAAGAGTGATTATAGAGCTTCAGATCACAAAACCTAAAGCAATACCCTAAATAATTCTGGAGCATATCTTCGAACCACAAAACTGGAAGCTCAAAAATAATTCTTCCAGTGTGAATCAGTATTTGAAATAAGAGCAAATATTCCCTTCTACACAGTGGTTATTTGCTCTTAATTCGAGTATTGAGTAATAGTTTTACCATTGATCCAAGTCCATCAATGGGAGATAACATGATGGTTAATATATTTCTTCTTTAATAACAATATACATTTTCTATCTAAAATAAAGATTTATAGCTTATGTAAATAAGATAACCGTTTAGCATAACATTTCAGCCATTTTTATTCACACATGTGCTTATTCGAATGTTTTAAAACCTTATTTGAGTGTTTTGAAACTTGTGGCCAACATTCCTTAGGTACAGATCTAAACAAAAGTATTATCTTTAAGAAATTTACCGAAAGTTTTGACTGACACGCTTTCTGTAAGCATAATACACTTTCTGTAAGTAAAAAATGCTTGTGATTACACGATCAGTCACATTCACCAGTTTCTATAGTTCAGATGTACAGTAACCAATCAAACTTTACGATTGCCGAACTAATCAACACTTTTTTTTCTTCTTTTTTTTTGGAATTTGACGTCATCATGATCGGACGTGTTTGGAAAGGAAGGAAAAACCTTCCATGAAAATTAGGATATTACAACTGG
>JAULBZ010001095.1:0-19356 GCA_032360805.1 Neoturris breviconis | reverse complement strand
TAATGAAACTATTGGTTTGTGAAAATACCCCCCCCCCCCCCCCTCCCTCCCTCTCCCTATCCCTCTTTCCGTGTAATACATGTTTACCAAATATGTTAAAAATAGAATAAGCAATTACCTGTTACACAAACCCTGGCGATATTTTTTTTGTTTTTACAGTACCTTTAGAAATCCCTCCCCCCCCCCCCTGCACCCACTTATTCCACCCCTGGCTTAATAAATTTTGATTCTTGATTAATCTGTACTGCTTGTGGTGTGTGGTTTCACTGCGAATTACATAATTGATGAAATAACGTTCAAGTCAAAAATTTTTGTGTGACACCACAATTTTTTCGGGAGCCATTAGAATGCAATGAAATTTTGCTACTGAAATGCAATGTAGAGTAAGCAGGAACTTTAAAGGGTCAAACACTTTGAACGCACTTACCACTTCAAATACACAAAAAGATCAACACAACGTCAAAATACCATCCGAATTTGCAGAGTTTGGAAAAACACCTACAATCCTAAGTTTATAAGAATAATGCGCCCAGTTTGGCAAAAAATACTAAAAATACCGGGTGTCAGTCAGCATAATATAACTCCATAATTGTGCTGACAGCACGAATATATTTCAGGAATAAGTTATTCTTGAAATAAATATCATAAAAGTAATAATCTATGAACTAATATCATTTGAATTTTTGTCAATACTATAAAAATTGATTATGCAATCTGAAAGTTGTTTCAAGAAACACCCAATATTATTTGAAGAACACGTCCTAAGCCGTGATAGCTCCCAAAAATTATTTTACAGAACGAATGTTGAGAGATGAAAAATAATACAAACAAATAAGGTAAAATACCTCCATGGGGTCCTAAATACCCCGTAAGTAGTATAGCTGGTTGTTATTATCCGGTTTTTATTTTCACCGCCAGCCACAATAGATTTAAGCTTGCAGTAATGCTAGTAGATGATAGTTAGATCAGCCACTTCATTTGGTTCTTCTAGCAGGCAGTTTTGAAGTCCTGCTAAATTTTATTGTTTCAGGTTTGATAGTCCTAAAAGTTATACACAGTAACTATCTATACAAAAGTACGCATATTTTGTTTCCATCTGATCATCACAAAACGATTTACAGCGTGAAAGACTACTGAATACGGACCTGTGTAACTCCGAATATGGAATACGTATTGCCATATATGATAATAGACAGTCCAAATACAGAGTTTTACGGGTCCGTATTCAGTAATTATTCACCCTGTGATTACGGTATTGATTTTAATATTATAGCCAAAAAATATCCATGAATATATCAACCATCTAAAAGAGGATGCGGTTATTCATTGCTTGATGCAACATAAACGGTTTGGTGATCAACAACATAAAGTCACTGCAATTCACAATGCATCAATGCATGTTGTAGAACAGAACAAAGTAACAAAAGAGGATATCAAAAATTTACTAGATCAAATTTCTATCGTAACTAATTCTACAAATGAAATGCAAGAGGAATTAAAGAAAATACAAAAAGATATTTCAAATGAAGAAGCATTAGACACTGTATCAATGGAAGAACTATTGTCAACTGTCGTTGCCATTGATAAAAAAATCTCAGATTTAGATTTGAAGAAACAATTACATGAAAACACTACTTTCAATGATAGAATTATATGGAAAATTGATAACTTTAAGCATAGAATGGAACAAGCGGTTATTGGCCGAGTAACAGCGCTGCATAGTGCACCATGTTTTACTGGTAAATATCAATATAAATCATGTGGAAGATTGTATCTTGAATCATGCCTTGAAAAACCACTCAAAAATCTCTCAGTAAGTAAATTATAAATGTATATTATTAATATATGTAATCGAACATTCTCGATTTTACGATTAACTACAATCTTGGTCATATATATTTGGTAAAAAGGGAAATTCGTGTAAAAATTTGGAATTTCAACTTGATCGGAAAGAAAGTTTGAATTTGTTCCAAGAGCCTTGGTACTAAGCTGCTTGAATCAAGAGAATTTGTCGAATTGTTAAAAAGACCTAAGATCCTAAGCCCTATATAAATCTCTGAGATCTCTAGGGACTTTTTATGGTTGTTTTCCGCACTTTTGCTTTACTTGTGGTGTATATTACCCTTTAAAGTTCGCAAGTTTTATTATAATTCATGACCTTGATTTTAGGGTGTAATAAGGTGGAGGCGAACTGGTCCGGTAAACGATTTTCCCGTTGGCTGAGATAACTTTTCGTTCGCGATTATGAAAACATTCTAGCGCGTCAAACGTGCTGGCCTTTTTTTAATAGTCAATCATTAGCCATATTTGTGAATGTTTAAAATGAGTGTGCACATTCATAAAACCTGGCTTGTTTCTGGCTCGTATCAGCCTGTTTAGCGAACAAGCTCACCAGGTCGGTTTGGTAGATACAATGAAAACTGTGAGTTGGCTAGTTTCGTGAGCTGGCTCGTTTGCCCGACCAGCGTTGTTTCTGAATAAAATGTTATATGCATAACCAACGAATCCCAATTAATCGTTAATTGTAAGAGAATATAATGCTTGATTACCTGTTTATGACACTCTTACTGATCGCATGAAGAATATCGCATTAAATATAAAAAAAATATATTCAAATCTCGTGTTGTTTTTACTACTACTTTCTCTTGTTTTTATTAAGATTCCATTTTTGCACGCTTTTAATAATGTACGTTGTTGTCTATTTCATTTTGTACAAATTTATCTTTTCAACTTTAAATTTATAAGGTCAGTACAAGTACAAAAATAATTTCACTAGATATATTATGGATTAATTTCACTCTCAAATAAAACCCAATTTTAACCAAAACGGTACCGAACGTTTGGATATATAACACAGTATATTCTACAAGTGTATTTATTATGCAATTGGTATCAAAATTTCACTAGCCAAGGATCCCCGTCTCTTTGCTTCCTTTCTTCATTTTCTTTCTTTGCGTTATAATTTGTCGTTTGAGATTTTAGTTTACATTGTTATATCAACATTGGGAGAGAATAAAGGAAAGAAAGAAAAAATAGCAAACGTTTTTGCACCACTTGTTTTCCAAAGATGAATTCATCATGAGTGAATAAGCAAAAATAAGATTTTTCTGTTTTGGATCAAAGCAATGTAAAGAAATATACAAAATCAGAAAATTTATGCATTTTTTGAAGACGTCACAGCCACAGAATTGCTTAAAATTGATCATTGTTCTTACTTCTTGTCATTTCCGCATTGATCCGACTATTGACTTAGATAAAGCAGGTTAAAACACTATTAAAACATATGTCACCACCATTTAGCCCCATATATGCTGGGTGGAGCCGGATTCCGCTCCATACCATATTATTTATAATAATTTCTGAACCACTTTAGCGATGATGCTGAAACTTTTAGAGTTTTAATTAAATATATTTGCAAACTGACATAATTTGAATGATACCTAGTATAGAAAGAGATTTGTACTATAACCTAAAACCACCTATTTTCAAGTGTAAAATTCTATGTAAGTAATCGAGATCATTATTTTACGATAAGTGTATCAAAGTAATGCTTATGCTACAAAACTTAATGAAGTCACTTAAAATCACAAAATAAATAATTCTAAAAAGTTTGGTCATGTGACTAACCCGTTTTCTTCGACTTTGCCGATTTTAAAAATCGAATATTTTCGGAATTTTGGATTAAACTTTTCGGTATTTTCCAACATTTTCACTAAAAACATTCAAATACCTACCCAAAATTGCAAACAGAAAGAAAAAAGTTTTTGTAGAACTTTTTTAATTAAAATTCTAAGAAACATAGATATAAAGAAAATGAGCCGTTTAAAATGAATTGTGTTGCCGTCATCAGAGAAATGCGAAAAATATTTGGTACCAGTTTGTTCATTTTGTGATAGACTATGACATTACAAAGTTTCATCTAAATTATATTAATCGTTCAAACGTTTTGGATAGGGGAGAGGGAGGGGTAAGAAATTCACCCTCACAGCTTTGAGAAACTCCAAAAATCTTAGCATGCATAAGATTAATCAATGCAAAGGGTGTAAAAATGAAGCGACAAATCGTTAGTTAGTGACTTAGCCCGAATAAAAAATCACAAGATTAACGCTTTCAACATATCTCAAGTTTTTACTGTGCAAAATTTTTAAAATTCATAAAAATGACTAGCGGTTCAAAAAATTGATGTCAGCAAAAATGTCAAGTGTTCATTTTGAAAATAATGGCCGAAATAGAGAGTACTTGTACAAGACAATATTTGTAGTTTTGTGCTTCTAAAATAAGTAGCCTCGCTTCTTTTTGTGCTTTTTTGAGAGTTTTTGGCCTGCAAATATAGAACCCTGGTACTTTTTTGACTGAAATTTGGTATTCTAAACTGGAGCACAACAAAATGATAACACTTTCTTTGAGAAAAATAGACTTGGCTTATTTGACTCCATTAGATCAAATTTTTAGGCTTTTCAGAACAGTACCTATGCAACAAAAGTAAGCGTCATACGTTTTCTGCTGAAATTTGTTATTCTAACCGAAAATCTAAAATGGAATTATAACTTTTGAATGATTGATTGGCTTATATGACTACAAATTTTGGGAGTTTTCCTACAATTTATCTAGGATCATTTTGAAAAAAACAATTTTTGGTAACAAAGGATAATTTTCCCCTAGCAACCATATTTTTGACAGGTGGTGAAAAAAAAATGGATTTTTTTTTTCTTATCTTTGTTTAAATATCATTTTGGTATATATAGTTTGCAAAAAAAAAATTCACCTAAAACATTTTTTTTATGCACCACCTGTTTTCCAGTTATGACGTCATCGTTAGTAATGAAGTCATCAAAAAAAATATTTCCCTAAAATGTTAATTAAGGGTTCACCTAACTTTCTAGCCAATCCCCGGCTTTTCAGAGCCCCAAAAAGGCCGACCTGAATAGGGTTAAATTTGGCATTCTAAACCAAAAGATATATTAACTAAAATTGCCTAGAGCACGAAATGATGCAATTTATTTTTCACAACTTGCCTCACTTATTAGTCTCGCTCATTTATATCTTTAAAATATTTAACTTGCTTATTAGCTTCGTCAGTTTTATTTTTTTAAAAAAATATAAAAGATTTACCTCTCAAAATCTAAAATCAGGAATAAACTTATAATTTTGAAAACTGATTCATATTCACAAATAGAATCTATGTAGAAAATATTTTGGAGTAACACAACCCTTTTCCACGATCTTCCGAATTTCCCGATTTTTCCTAAATTTTTGGATATTTTATCCAATATTCTACCCTATGTTTATAGATAGGATACTAAGACCTTTCGTGTTTCAAAATATTCGGCGTGTTACTAAATCCAAATCTAACTGGTTTGTTATTATATATGGAGATACATGCTTTCAGTCAATTTACAGACCTCACAAGCTCTGTCTGCATTATCGACTTCGGGCTTGAAATTTCTAGGTACAGAATAATCAAACAGCTAGCGCTGGAACAAATAATGCCAAATATGTTCCATGAAGTCTTCGAGTAATAATACAGACCATGTACGGGAATAACGATACTAGGCATTGTATTAGGATTTGTATCTTTCTTAAATTAGGAACTACTTTCATTTGCGAAAACAAAAATGTCTCGAAACAAAGTAATTCTACGTAAGCATAAAGATAACAAAGTTACATCGCATTTCAAAGATATTCGAAAGGACATATTGATCACATCAATGTTAATGTTAATCTTGGCTGCTAATTTCATATTTGTGGTTTCCTCTATGGATCTACCCATGTTTCTGTTGGTTATCATTGCGGTAGTATTTATAAAGTTTCTACAAGTATTAATGCATCGGTTATTGAAAGGTATGTATATTGATATTTTAAGAAATTATATTGAATGAACCTTATGAACCTCTTAAGTATCTCCTGTATAACCCATGGCAACTTGGTGTATTAAAAACTATGATACAGTAGTATGAAATATCCGTAAAATAGCCGTATTATATTTGCGTCACAAGGTAGCTCTTTGCTACAAATTGCGAAGAGCCATCGTGAAGCATCAGTCCGTTTCTTGAACAAACCTTATCTGTTGTCAGCAAAATCAAAGAGTTTGATCCTTGAATTCCACAAAAATCGGGTAAATTCACCACTTACCCATATATAAATATTGAGTTTGCCCTTTGAAAGTATAGTGAATCTTCTGGTGTGCAATTCACTTAAACACTGTTCATATTACTCAGGTGACTTAAGGCATGAGGCAAAAATCAGGTTTTCGAAGCGCAGCATTAGCGCTAGGTTATAAGTTGTAGTAAAGTTTTAATTTGGTAGAAAATGGGGAAAAGGACTTACAAAAAGATGTCCCTTTAAATATAACGTCAAATCACCGACAGGACGCGTCAAAATGTATTTTGCTGTTCTAAATTTGGCGCACGGGAACAAAATCCTCAGTTCGGACATCTTTTTTAGTTGTCAGCTAGTTACTAGGCAACGTTTGGCGAAGGTCTAATAACTTTACGTTTATTCAGGCCGGTCTTACAAAACCCCAAAAGACTCGGCCTGAATAGGGTTAAGCTGGAGAGAAAACGAAAGCGATTGCCAGAGAATATTATTGTTGTGGTTATGTCTTATATTATCAAGTACTAATAAATTATTTTAAATCTTTATTTTATGGTACAATGGCTGAAACTTTTCAATGTGGTTTCATGAGAGCTTGCGTCCTGAAAAGACTTCAAAAGTACCACACAACTAACAAACATATATGAAAAGTTTAAATCCTCTTTTTCTATGTGTACAAATTTAATCGACGCTCAATATTTTTACAAGAAAACTAAGGATTTAGCACCATTTATAAGAAGGAAGAAATGATGTGGAGAGGCCAGACATGACTATTACAATTTTTATTACAAAATAACTTTGAAAAAGTCTTTCAGACAAGGACAAAAGATCACACTCTTTAAACTTTGAATGCAACAATATTTATTCAGAAAAGCATATTACATTTTACTAAAGTTACAGGTCACCGGAAAAAAATTATCTCAAAAAATCCAATAAAAAGTGGTGCAGAAAATATGTCATCAACAACTATTTAGCCTGATCCACAGACGAAGATCGATCCACCCTCTCTAAGTATGTGTACTTTTGCAGTTAATGTAATACATTGACATCAGAATTCATTAATACGAAATGCGTTAATGTATGATAATTTATTTATTATTGATTGATTTATATTTAAAATATTCTTGATTCCACTCTACATTGCGGCATAATAATTAATAATGGTACCAAGGCTAACCATGAAAAAGAAATAATTATTTTTTGATTGCATAAAATTATCATACATTAACGCATTTCTTGTTAATGATTCTGACGTCAATGTAATATATTAACTGCAGAAGCAAACTGATCAAGTGAGATCTGAATGAATCGAACTTGGTCTGTGGAATACGTAACAACTATTAAAAAAATATTACTAGTCTCTATAAATTTTACCCAATCATCTAAACTTTAGATGTAACATATTTTCTAGATTAAGCATCCCGGGGCGCTTATTTATTTAGACAATTTTAGGGAGCGCTTATTCGAGGGGGCGTTTTTTAATTTCTTTTGAAAAATTGAAAAATAAAAACATATCTAAATGGATGTAATACAGATATGTGTTGTTACTTATTACCAGTTGTCATACAAATTTCATAAGTGCGAGATCAAAGAACATACAATTTGCAGAAACTCTTTTCCAAGAACTTAAAAAAGCATCTGGGCTATACACCCACATGAATATACATGTATTTAAAACAGAAAAAAGTTTGTTTGTATTAATAAGTTTTTGTTTGAAGGAGAGGGGCGCTTATTTAATATAATTCTTATTAGGGGGTGGGGATTATTCGAGGAGGGCACCTAATCGAGGAAATACGGTAAATCAAAATTAAAGCACTGCTGTTCGGCCACACATTTCAATAGTTGTGGTCCTGATTTTACTAGTTTAAATACCTTAACCCTATTCGGACCGGGGAGGGGAGGGGGGCAATTTTAGCCCCTCCTTCCTCTCATATTCTTTTCATAACTTTTAAACGAATGGCTTATATATGACTAAATTTGTTGGGACATTTCATACAATTTATCTAGGATCATAAGGTCTTTCGGTAAGTTGGGATAATTTCCCCCTAGCAACCATATTTTTGACAGGTGGTAAAAAAAATATAATTGCCTGAAAAACGTTTTGGTATATAGCTTTAGAAAAAAAGTTTTAGTGCTCAATATCATAAACATATCCAACTTTAAAATATTATTTTTACATTTTATATTTGTATTTCCTATTGAAATAATGTGCCCTTGTTTTTTTCTTTTCTTTTTTTCCCTAACAAGCCTATCCGATCTTTCTGAATCTTTCCTTCCAAAGAGAAAATATATCGAAATAATTAGCAACTGTTATGCAACTTCGATCACTGAAATTTTGGGTTATCCTAAGCAACTGCCAATAAAACCTGACATTAGTTTCTTATAAAAAAATAGTGCAGTCAGTGCAATTTATTTTATGAACAAGATAATAAATTGATTTCACATACATTTGAGTTTTAACTTTGGTAAATTTTGAACGGCTTATGCTAAATTCATAGAACTTCAAAAGAATAATTTTAAATATTTATCTAGTTTCCGAAAGTTAGCGTCATGTATTGCAGTCCTATTTGACGTGGGAGTGGGAGGGGGCCGAATCCACCCTCTCTAGGTTATTTGGCGATATTATGCCACTACTGCACAAAATGAACCCAAATTTTCCAACTGTTCCTAACTTCTTAGTTTAACTAATTAAAAATGTAAACATAGAATTCACAATTTCCATTTACATTTCCATGGTAACCAAGTTTTGACCAGGTGGTAAGTCGTTTTTTTCACTTTTTTGAAAAATTATTTTCGCGTTTGGGTCATTTTTCCAAAACAAAAAAGCAAGTTACAGACAACTAATTTAGCGAACGAAGAATGGCTAATATGACTAATTAGGTAATTTTAGCCCTTCCTTAATGAAGCTCTCAAAAAGCCCGGTCTGAATAGGGTCCATTGTATTACTTGTACCAAAGTTATTAATAATTTATTTTCAGATTATGGGCCTCCTTCACCTCATTTGTGTCATTCATATATACATGTGCACGAATCCCTGTTATGTTGGCTCTGGTGTTTGGTGAAATGGAAAGGGCAATGGAAATCCCGATTTAGCGGATTTTGCAAATCAATGTCGACACAAAGCGATATATTTGATCATTCTTTGGTAAATATGTTGTTTATTCTCGCATGAATATTAACCTATGAAGATATGCACATCAGCAAGAGTCTCGTAGAATTCGGCTCACTACCTGTACATTAATTAATGCTATTTAGAATCGTTGTTACGCTCATTTGTGGCATCAAATGGTAAAACATGAATATAATCGTAGATATTGTAAATATTTCTTGAAATCATACAAATAATGGGCACACAGCGTCGGATCAAGGTTGCAACGTTGTTTTGACGTTGTTTCAACGTTAATCCGACGTCGTTTACCACCAGGTGTAATCGTAAATCGTAAATCGTAAATACAGTTGCTATAAAATGAAACCAAACACTACATACAAGATAGGAACAATATAACTTCTACGAAAATACGTTTCTTCTTGTCGATTTCATAGTGTCATATGGATATTGTAGAATCCCAATTTACATGTTATGTCCAATCCACATCGGCGCATATACTTTAAGATTGGTTGGATCTATAGTTGGATGTCACTTACTGGGAGGGATATGATAACCATATATAAATAAGGCTAGTGTAATTAAATAGGGCTAGTGCGATTAATGTGATAACGTATAACAAGTACAAACTAGTTTTACAGTATAACATTTAACTTCTTGCTTTAAATTTCTCTTCTACCTTATGGATATCCGACAAATGATTAACTTCTTCAAAAAATATGTCGTTCGACATTCTGACTATAATTAGAAGTCGAATGACTTCGGAGTGTTTGTTACTATGTTTATTTTGCTGCTTCTTAGCTTACTATTTACATGTTTAATTTTTTTATTATTATTATTTTATAATACTTTTTATTTTATTTTTTGTATTCTTGCCCTGTTTAATGTGCACCACTGAATACGGTCCGAATATCTCCGAATATCTCCAAATAGAGACTGTGTATTGCCCTATGTGCATTAGACAAAAATCTGCATACAGAGATATCCGGCCCCGTATTTGATATAGATTTCTCATGACTTGTTTTTCTTGTTTACTGTCTCTTTTAATTCTTTGTGTTGGTTTGCAACTATTTCTTTAATCTATTTAGTTAATATATTTGTAATATTTGTAAGTTTCAATTTTATCGTTGTTAATGTATAACAAGGATTAAAATCTTGAAAAAATTAAATTACATTTATTTCGATGAATATTGAATCATCATTTACATACCCACCAGATAGCAAATCATCCTTTGAAATAAACATGGGGCATCCAGCTGCTATATTCATATCTTTCTGTGGTTTTTGAAAACTTGCCGACGAAGGATCCGGAGTAAAACTTTCTTCGATATACTTTGTCGTGTCTTCTTGGTTGATTAATCGAAACACGATACGTTTGGTAAAAGGCCAGGTAAGAAGATTATCAAACTCAGATCTCATGATAACAATAAACAATGACAAATGGGTACATTTTCCCATACCGTCACCATTTAGATACAATCTTCCACATAATTTATATTGATATTTACCAGTAAAACATGGTGCACTATGCAGCGCTGTTACTCGGCCAATAACCGCTTGTTGCATTCTATGCTTAAAGTTATCAATTTTCCACAAAAATCTTCCATTGAACGTAGTGTTTTCATGTATTTGTTGCTTCAAATCTAAATCTGAGATTTTTCTATCAATGGCATCGACATTTGACGATAGTTGTACCGTTGATACAGTGCCTAATGCTCCTTCATTTGAAGTAATATTAAGTTGAGTGCATTTTTCTTTAAAATGATTTTCTGCCATACCTTTTTGTATTTTCTCTAATTTCTCTTGCGTTTCATTGGTAGCATTAGTTACGATAGAAATTTGATCTTGTAAATTTTTGATATCCTCTTTTGTTTTTACTTTGTTCTGTTCCAGAACATTCCTAATTGTCTGAGCTTCATTGTGAATTGCAGTTGCTTTATGTTGTTGATCTTCAAACCGTTTGTGTTGCATCAAGCAATGAATAACTGCATCCTCTTTTAGATGGATGATATATTCATGGATATTTTCTGGCTATAACATTAAAATCAATACCGTAATCACAGGGTGAATGACTACTAAATACGGACCCGTATAACTCCATATTCAAAATGTCTATTACCATATGTTTGATACACATTCCATATTCGGAGTTATACGGATCCGTATTCAGTAGTCTTTCACGCTGTGAATCGTTTTGTGAATATCACCTATATCTATTGTATGTTCACAGTCATTCTTACTTCTTGTTTTTTACAGGGTAACGATAGAAAATATTGGTTATTATCTCAGCTTTTTTGAAGACTATTTCTATAAGACTTTCTACAAAATTCAGCCTCAAGGGCAGTCCTTTTTAAAAATAAGTTTTTCTGTGTATGTTAATCTAAGCACTAGGAATTTGTTCGCTCCGTATAATTATTTTTTGTGGCTATTTCTTGAAACAACTTTTAGATTTCCCAATAAATTCTTAGTATTGACGACGCAAATGCAAATGATCATAAAGTTCACAAAGTATTACTTATGATATTTATTTCAAAACTTTCAACAATGACTTATCCCTGAAATATATGCTGACACCCGGTTGCTTTTCGGTATTTTTTAGTATTTTTGCCAAATTTGGCGCATAATTCTTATAAAAAAACTACATGTTGTTTCGATAAAAGTAACACTTTGTTAATATGGTACATATCCGAACCTAGAAATAGAACGTATTAAAATATTATTGGTAGAACGTGAACATTATAGTTGGTCCAACAAATATTTGTAATTGATATGGTAATGATAGAATTTAGTTTCACCTGATAGTTACATCCACATTTTGTATATAAACATGCGTTTTTATTAAGTGATCCACAATCAGTCAAGTGTTCAAGCATGTTCTTTCCACTTTGTATCGGCTCATCACAAAAGCAACAATTATCAGGTGGATAGTGACATTTTGATTGATGCTCCTATAAATGCATAATGAAATCATATGTCCATCAAACAGTCAAATACCGTAATAATTAGATATAAATCTACTTCACTTAAAACTGCAACCTCCAAAAAAAACATGGAAAAGATAAAGACCTTCTTTATAAATTGTTACATAAATTGGGTTTCAGTCAAAGATATTAAAATGGAAAATAAAGTAAAGTCATTTATCTTAACTGTCATTTTATTTTTAAAATCATTTAATTCATATTAAATGATCGATCTTTTCTGTGAAAGGTTTTCATCTGGCGATAATCAGGGTTTTTCTTCATTCGACCCCTATTATTACTTAAGGGGAGGGGGATTATACATTTAGTATAATCCTAAGTTACACATTTTGGCAAATTTTCTTAGTTACAGCACGTGATCTTAAAGATTTATTGGTTATCATGCAATATTTATTATGTAGGCTTTTAGAAGCGTCATTATCCTTATGTTGGTATTACAATATAACGTCACCTTGTCATAACGGTTATACCGGATATTTTGGATATTTTGGCATTTTTACTAATTTTGGTGCCCTATTCTGACCACGCCATTAAAAAACACGCGTTAACAACACAGTATTACCTTTTTGAATCTCGAAACAGAAAAAAAATCAGTTTTAGAGTAAAAGATGTAGGTTTTGAAAGAATATACACTTTACAAAAAAAAATCATAAAAATTGGGATTTTTGATGAACTCCACAAAAACTCATGACGTCAGCTGAACAATAACTATTTCAAAATGTTTATTAGATGTTATAATATTACCATCTTTAGCCAACCCTGAGATATCAATACCGTTTCAATATTTTATGCTCTGGAGTACCAAACATATAAAACTAATTCCGACCTTTTATTTGAATAAGCATCAGTATGAACTCAAAGTATTTACCTCTACATCGGCTACTACACCTTTCCAGGGACATCCATGTTTTTTGTAAGCACAAAAGCATTGCAAGTTGCGTATTTCAATTGATCTAAAACGATCTCTAAAGAATTCACCATGAGATATCGGTTCTTTGTCAATTGGACATATGGAGGGATTAACTCTAAACACGAATAAATACACGAGAAAAATAAATTATGTTGAAGTATGGAATCGCAGGAAAGTAATTGCCTGAGTCATCGGCACCCAGTTAAAAATCAGTTGACTTGTACCAATCAAGAACACTAAGATAATATCGAGTCCTGCCAAATAAGTTGCGCTTTTGCAGATCTGGCTACAGGCTTTCCGAAAAAATAAAACGCTTCTTTCTGATTCATCACCTTTCAGAACTTTTTCTTCGCATTGAAAATGGGTTTTGGTTGATTTAACCCAATATTTATCGTAGATTTCAAAAAAGAAAAAACTTAGATATCTGGATTTTTTGCATAGTGTTATTCTTTTAAAATTATAAAATAGCGAGTTTTTGCGCTTCGCAACTTCCGCAAACTTCCCCCATTAACCATTTCCCCATCCGAAGCCTTATTATTGCTTCTCCCTACCACAATATTTCTTTGTATAATAATTGTATGCCCTTGGGTAGCTATTTGTCTAACTTGCTTCAGCCAATGGAAGTTATATTTTAAATGAACAAGCCAAAACTTTGTCTAGAATTTTTTCTTGGAAAATAGCCTCATAGCTTTTGTAAGCAGTCTAAAAATTCAGCAGAAGGACAAAGGAAAGAAGAGAACTGCAGGTCAAGTGTAGTTTTGCAACCAATATCGTCTTAAACGAAGAAACGTTTTCTGTGTCAAAAAAACTGTTGCGGAAAATGTTAAGGAAACTTTGAACACAGAAATGAATGAAGGTCCTTGTTCTAATGTAAGTTTGAACAGTTTATTTCTATTCCCAAAAGATCCAGAGTATTGCTGGTACTACACCTAGAGAGGAAGAAAACATTTCTAGGTTTTGCTTGATCCATATGGAAATTTTGTCGGAAGTCTTATCAGCTTTATTTTGCCCGTCGTGCAACAACCCAAACAATTCCCTTCACCTCTCCGAGATTGAAAATCAAAAACAAGTACTTGCATCGATGCTCAATGTATTTTGCAAAAACTGTGATTACAGTAACAAGTTTTTCACTTCTCGAGCACACACCCAAAATTGCTTTTTTGAGGTAAACGAGCATATTTAAACGTTCAGTTAACAAAAACAAAGTTAGAATTACTGAGTACTGTGGTGATGGTGATAGCAGGAGTTTCTCTGCCGTTAAAGAGACTTACACAGGAATATCGGTAAAGAAGATGGAGTGCGTAGGACATGTCCAGAAGCGTGTTGGATGTCGCTTACGAAATCGCAAGACGCAAAACAAGGGATTTGGAGGACGAGGTAAACTTACGAACGCTACCATAGATAGACTGCAAAACTATTATGGTATTGCATTGAGGCAAAACACTAATGACTTGGTTAAAATGAAGAAGGCGATCCATGAAACTTAAAAATAATTAGCACAATCACTGTCCGGATGGCGCTAACAGCAAGCAACAAGATAAGGCTTTGAGCAAAACGATATATCAACCGGGCCCTCGTATTTCTACAGATATCTCAAAGGTGCTTAAACCCAACTACAATGATTTAAGTGCTTTTACAATCAACGTACAAGCTTCACCAGTTAAAATGAGGCTAAGGATTCTTCACAGCGAAAAGAAAGGGAATTATATGGTGCTGGTAGTTTTTAAACCAGTTTATATCACATTATATTACATCATATCTTAACTGAAACTTTTTCTTTTTAAATTCTTTTTTCTTTTTATAACTTTCTCTAAATGATGAATTTTGAGCTCCCGGGAAAAATATCTAAAGTTTTACTAGGTCATTTTCCATGAAAGCAAATGTTCTCTATCATAAATACTGTGCAATGAGCGAGAAAAGTTTCAGATTTTCATTGTTGTTTTCAAGCTAGAAACATTTAAAATTGTCAAAAGTGCATGTTATTGAAGCGTTACATAACATGGTCGCAACGCGTCAATTTTTTTTAAAGTGTCATTTTCTTTCTAATTTTCATTATTTTTTATATACTGACCAAATGATCGGACTAGAAAAGTTACCCTAAATGCTTTACATAAAGAAAAGAATTTTGGAGGTTTTTACAACCTTAACCTTTTGGACGCTAGTGATAACAACTTTAAAGACAATCCACGCGGAGACAATTCGAAGTTTACCTCTACATCGACTATTGCACCTTTTCAAACACATCCATGTTATTTATAAGCACAAGAACAGTTCCACATACTTATTTCACTTGTTCAATTCACCGGGAGATATCGGTTCTTTGTAAATTGGATTAACATTAAAAGAACCAGAAAAATGAACAGCTCGTTTGACAGAATTAATGTGAGAACAAAATCTAACCGTACGAATCAGTCCATATGTACATACCAGTTATTGCGATAGTTTTCCCATGACAGATACACCTGATTTGTGATAATTAAGAGTAATATCGAGAAATATGTTGAATAAGCATTCAACGCGCAAATATTTATAGGTTAATTTATCGCAGAAGTAATAAAGCTTGCATATCACACAAATTAGCTAATGGGAACTAATATGAATATAATACATCCGTTAAGACGAATTTCCACTAGGCGAATTCGCTCGTACGAATTCTTAATGAAGCCATTTCTTCATTTAGAATTCGTGTGAACGATTTTACCTAGTGGAATTCCGCCTTTAGTATCGTGCACTTGTTTTTACCTTTGATGAGATCTGTAGCATATCTCACAAGCTAATTCACCTCGGATTGTTTGTATTGGTTCTTTTAGTAACTGTTCACAAAGCGGACATTTAAATTTTTCTTGTAATCCCGCAGCCAAATCTATATAAACGGCACTATTTCTCTTCTCAACACATTGGACTTCGTCTCTAAGAGCCATTTGACTAGAAAAGTAAAAGCATAATCATGGTACAAAGTACACTTTATAGATACAAACAAATGCGGACCACTGATAAACGACCCCATTATTTTGTCGATTAATGGTTTTTGGTTATTGATTCAATGGTGTAAAAGTACGTGTAATCACTTGTAGCTATTCAGCAGATTTTGAAGATTTTACCAACGCTAGATTAAATCAACAAGGTGAATTTTAAAAAAAAACTCGAGTGTCCAATTAGGGATCTCATATATAGTCTTTAGCCCTATCAAAATCGATTGCGTCATTCGATGACACTACAAGAACGTTGCAACGACGTTGCAAATAAATTATCCTTACCAAGCATTATAATGTTATTTATATCCTTTAATTGATTTTAAGCTATGCGGCGAAGAGCAAACTCATTTACTATTAACTGATTATAAGAATATTCTAGGTTAAGAATATTCTAGCTTTAGGTACTCTTCTTCTTTGAAACTTATCAAAAGCTAAATAAATAAAAGGTTTGTAGAACGTTTCTAAAATATCGGTGGAGGAGGACTATCGTATTTACTATTTTTATTGAACTGTGTAATATGTTTACATTAATTATTAATTAAACAAAACTGGTTTCTATCTTGAAAACACAAGAAAGCTAAAGAAAACTAAATACTAAACGTGGCGTCAAAGTCGGTCTGACGACGTTTGTCTGCTGGGATTATTACACCGTATTTTATCTAATTCGAAACTATAAAGCCTTCGGCCCTATTCTGACTGTTTTACGGTTTGACTAGCAAATAACGAGATACTGGTTTCAGGGGCGGATAGGGGTAGTCGTAAGTCGCGCGACTAGATTAAAAAGTTAAGAAAATAAAAAAAGCACCTCAGACTTGATCATATTTGTTCGGCATTCTGGCAATATGAAATTGACTAATTGACTGAGTTATTTGGTTGCTAGGTGATTTTTACGATCAAGAGCAAGTGTGCAGATACAAAGGTCAAGTTACCAAATGATGTGAAAATAAGCGACAAGTATAACTAGACTTCCACCACTAGTTTTAGAAGAAAGTTAGTATATGTGTGCTAAAAATGTGATATTGTCATTTAGCTCATAAAAAATAGAACAGACAACAGATACATATTCCTGGAAATAAATTGTTTTATAATTCCTAGAATTTGATGCTCACATGTGGTTCTATAGAATAAAGCTAGCTAAAAAGTTTTGTATTTAATTGTTTCTTGAAGACTGAAAAAATTGTACTTTTGTATAAAGACTTACGTTAAAAAAATAAATTGGTGGGTTGACCGACCTTCTTTGATGGATTGGTTGTGGGGGTGTTTAGGAGGAATGAATAAAATTTCTTAGAACTATTTTTGGACTAGCCAATTTTGTTGGGGCGTTGGTGAAATCCACCGTATATCGTCCCGCCGTCGACCGTCGACCGTCCACTGTCCGTGACCACAGTCCCACCGTCTTGAAGTAATATTTTACAGACCAGACTTTTCATATTTTTTTTAAAAATTAAAAATTGATATTTTGCAGACCAAAGTTTTTTCTAATTATTTTATGAAATTAAATTCTATTAAAATAGAGTTTATAGTATTATATGGTTATAATTGTGGTTATAACTGTGGTTATAATACCTATTGGTTTAATGTTTTTTGCATGATTTAGGTTTATAGATTTTTAGCATAGTTATGGTTATGATTTAGGTTTATTGACTTAAACGGTATGTTTATGGTATATAGTAGGTTTTTAGGTTTATGAAATAGAACATGGACGGTTCTTGCTTGGTAATGGTTATATGGTTAACTATGGTTATGGTATGGTTTGTAGGTTTTTTGACATGACTTAGGTTTATGGAATAATTGGGTTTATGTAGTTAAACCTAATCAATCCATAAAATGTTATGGTCATGATATTCGGTCACTTGATAGTTTGTAACGGTCTGAGATATTTGAAGGCGTCATAGCGATTTTCTGCCAATTGTACTTCCCGTAGTTGGCTAATGTTCATACTTGGTCACTTAACATTCCCTGACATATTTGAAGGCATGATGGCAGTTATATGTACTTTAAAAATTATTCTGTTATTCTTTATTATTCTCTTCCAGTTTTTATTGTTGAAAATGTACTTTGAAAATTGCTCAGATACAACACAAGCTTTTGAAATGACGTGACTTTCATATTTGAAAGCAATGAATAAATATAATTTGAACGTCGTGCAGACATTTATATCGTATTGGATCACCCACGGAACAGAATATCTTATGGCAGAGAACAAAAGGAAGAGTTGATTCGAACAATCCAAGTAAACAATTTATTCATTCGAAATAGCATATGTTCGAAATATCGTGCGTAATTAGAGCAAATTCAAACTTTGAAGACCAAAAAATGCGTTCGACATAAATAATGTCATCATAGGATTGTCATTAGGACTTCTAAATTATCAGAGAGTCCCAATCTGTCAAGTGACCAAGTATGAAGATAAACCAAGAACGAAAAGTTCGATTTTCGGATAAACAATTTAACGTCACTATGACCTCACCATATGGCTGCCATTATGCCTTTTAATATATCCATAAGCATACGAAACTATAACCGTTCATTCCTTATGCCATGAACCTATAAACCAAAAGTCAATACCAAACCATAAACATACCATTAATATATAAACCTATAAATCATATCCAAACCATACATAAACCAAAACCATAACCTAAAAAAAGACATAGACCAATACAACCTAAATCATGCCATAAACCTTTAACCCATAACATAACAATATAACTGCACAACCAAGTCAAACTATAATTGTCCTTACCATAAACCTATAAACATAAGTGATAACCAGGATTTTATTTTTTTGGTCTAAGAAAAATCTGAAAAATCTTGTCTGTAAATATTACTTCAGACGGTATCTCACGGACGGTGGGACGGTGATCACGGACGGTGGTGCGGTGGGTGATGGACGGTGGGACGGTGGATTTCACCAACGCCATTTTGTTGGTGGTATACAAGCCAAGTGTTTGTGGTGTCAAACATTGCATAGATTTTTGGTGTATTGAAGAACTTGTTATTGCAGCGCGTTATATACAGATTTTAACTGGCTATATGGATAAAAGAAAAACAACTATAGCTGTCAAAAAGTACCGAAAAACTTGTTTTCTTGATATTGAATATGGATTTATAAAGTATATGAAATGTTTGCATTGTATCTGTGTCACTGCGTTGAAAAACTTGTTACTTACTGATATTACGTTATATGGATAAAGTTTACATTTTTGTATCATTGTATCTGTTGTTGATCATTGAGAAACTTGTTACTGTATGGTGCTATTACATACGTCATACGTCATACGTGTATGTACA
>JAULBZ010001094.1:0-24211 GCA_032360805.1 Neoturris breviconis | reverse complement strand
TCTTTTAATGGTGTAAAAATCATATTCTAATGTATTTCCTATCAAAATTTGGCTTATTTCTTGGGGGACCACCTTAAGTAAGTCTTATATGACGCCGTGGAGCGTCTATTTTGGGGCACAGTTTTATGTTTGGGTAAGTCTTATATGACGCCGTGTGGTGTCTATTTTTTTAAGAAAGTTTTTATTTTCGGGTAAGTCTTATACGAGGCCGTTTAACATCTATTTCGGGACAATTTGATATTCGGGTAAATCTTGTATGACGCCGTGGGGTGTCTATTTTGGGACAGTTTTATGTTCGGGTAGGTCTTATATGACGCCGTAGAATTCTATTTTAGGACAGTTTTATGTTTGGGTAAGTCTTGTATGACGCCGTGGGATGTTTATTTTGGAACAGTTTTATTTTCGGGTAGGTCTTACATAAGATCGTAAGAGTTCTATTTTGGGGCAGTTTTATGTTCGGGTATGACGCCGTGGCGCATCTATTTTGGGACAGTTCTATATTTGGGTAAGTCTTATATATGAGGCCGTAGGAGTTCTATCTTGTTTTATAACGTCGATCAATTTCGTGTAGGTGGCATCCTGTCTGCGACCAAAAACTGTCCCAAATGGGTACTATTTTTATATGCGGAGAGATCTTGTATGGCGCATGATCGATCTACTTTTGGAACAGCACTACCGCCGTACCGATCTATTTCGGAACCATTGCCGTTGGTCAAATACACAATTTTCTAAACCGTGTTGACAAACTATTTTACTTTATACAAGAAGTCTCCAAAATTTTTGCAATCATGGATGTATTTGAACCTTCTATCTAATAAGTAGCCAAGAGTCCCTGTCTTTTGTCCGCTTCTCGCAATTTTAGTTTTTGTTGCAACTTTTCATTAACTTCAATCTCCTAAAAGATTTAATCTCCCGAAAGGCTGTTAATTTCAATTTCTCAAAAGGAAATTTGTTTTCAATTTTGCAGGTGATAAGGTAATAGGAATAAAACTATCTAAGGGATGTGTAACGGATTTTCAAAATGTACATGTGTAGAAAAAGGGCCATACATTCAACCTCGATCCCAGCGCTTCTTCTCTTTTTAACAGACGTCAAGAGAGAAGAAGCCCTGGGATCGAGGTTGCCATACATTAAATAAACACAAGGTTTTCAATGCTGCGTAAATATATTTTATAAATATTTTTAAATAGACCATAAATAGACTAATCAAAAAGAAGTTATTGCATTGAAACAAGTTTCTACTTTGAGCAGCCAACGCTTGTGAATTGGGCTAAGGTAGGTCGTTTAGGGTTCATGTAAAGACTGCCTAAGTTCGCTCATGTAGAAAAGATTCCAGTATGAAAAAGGGATTCGTTCGGACAGAAAATCACTGCAGAGTTTGAACTAGTCTTTTCTTATTGGGTAAGATTATTATTGTTCAAAGCATTGTAAGATAAGAATTGAGATTTTACGCTTGTGAAGTACTCTGAAAGATAAGTACAGGTGGTAGGAAATGATGCCGATCTACTTCAAATTGACTTAAATAGGGGGAGTAGGGGGAGGTAATAGTTAGGGGGAAGGGAGTGATGTTTTATTGAAATATCCTAAATTAATGCTTAAATCGGAATCAAAACCCCCCTCCCACCACCTACAATTACCCTTCAGAGAGTAAATGTTTTTCAATAAAAAACGCAGCTTAGAGTCGTGCAGTTGTGCGCGTGACTAAGTGAAGTTTGGTTTCAAATAAAAAGATTTGTTGAGCAACAATCGTGCAACATTTTTTGCGCGACTGTTGCTCAACTTAGATTAAAAATTCCGATATTGTTGTGCAACAGTTGTACGCTTGTCGTGGAGATACTTCGTTGTGCACAACATCGGTTTCCAATACATCGCTCAACATTCGCACAACTGTTGCCCAACAACATTTCTTTAATGGAAACCAAGCTTAAGGTTTAATAAATATGCGTCAAAAAATTATATATACACACTTGTTAAAAAAACATCCAATACAATACATAATTACATTATGCCAAACTAATATTTACAAAAGTCGACAACCTTGCAATTGATTGGTTCCTTCGTGTCAAAGAAACCAATCAAATGAAAGATGGTTGACAACAATTACATTGTGCCAAACTAATATTTACAAAAGTCGACAACCTTGCAATCGATTGGCTTCTTTGTGTCAAAGAAACCAATCAAATGAAAGCTGGTTGACATAACATCCTTCTTCGCACAAAACAAACAAATTTTCCACAGGCTAATAATATCTCACAGGCTATGTTCTATACTTCGAGTTCTCGCAATGCGTACTAATGTTCAAGGAAATATCGACGAAGACCGAGAAAATCGACAAAGTTAATTGGTTTAATTTATTTTTTATATGTTTACGTTTTTGCGAACCGAGAAAGAAACGAGACTCATACAGAGAATATGAAGTTTGTGACATAAAGCAAGCTAAACAAGCAAAGTCCATATCACAGGTCAGTGGACGCTATTTCTATCACTCGATGTGTATATATTACACACCATATCGGTGCAGACTTCGTTGACAGGTGGACTAAAATTTAACATAGGCAAAAGATTTCGCCAGTATTGATTTTCATCACGAAGCTAAATTTTGTCACTTAATGCCGACAAAGTTTTTACCGATAAAGAATATTCTAAAAGATTGAACTTCAAATCAACTTTAAGACACTACGTTCTTAGTCAACAATCCAGTGGACAAAAACTTGCTCAAAGTCCACAGTAAAGAGGCTAGAACAACGCAGTTTCACGTTGTTCTAGCGCCTTTACTGCTGACTTTGAACAAGTTTCTTCCCGCTGGGAACATATAAGAGCACGGATTGGTTTCACCGTAAGAAACAAACCAATCAAACGCGAATCATACATTCTAATAAAATAGTCAAATTTCTATCAAAGATCTATCCTGAAGCTATTGTCTATTCCCAGTAGGCACACGACGTCAGATCAACGTCGAAACAACACCAAAACAACGATGTTGCGATCCGACGTCGTGTGCCTGCAGGATTGTCTTTCTTTTTTTTTGTTCAAAAATTAAAAATGTTAGCTACTACGAAAAAAGTGTTACCAATGAATGGTACATCACATCCCAGCCGGCAAATCCCGTTTAAAGTCAGCAAAATAACGATAGAACAACGTTCACAGTTGTTCGAACGTTATTTTGCTGACTTTGAACAGGCTTTTGCCGGTTGGGATTTCTCTGCGTTAATGTTTATTAAGGTTGGTTTCTACAACGCGAGAAATTCACTATACGTCATTCCATTGGTAGAAATTGATGTCACATGACATGTGACGTCAATTTCTACCACTGGTATGTCTTCTTTTGGAATTCGCCTAGTGGAAATCAATCTATTAGGAACCATCTCCAAATGAATATTTTTAGAGAAAAGTAAACTAACAAGAACACTCTTCTCCACCATACTTTAATACTCTGCAGTATCAAACAAACGGGGGGACGCTTAATTTTTAGCCCCCCCCCGGCTTTCGAACAACTGGACCCAGAAATCCACACGTTTATTTAATACTGCAGAGTAATTAATTTAGAAAAGGTGGCCTTAAATTATTTTATCATTTCTCCTCCGTAGTTGTTATTTATTAATTCACGTTAGGTAAGTTGTCGTATTCCGAGTTCGGAATTATCACCCCAGGTGGTGAGTTAGCCTGATCAATGAACGCCTTATCCCTTGGAGATGTGTGTACACTTTGATATTGACCTTTCTCCATTGGCACACCAGTGTATTGTGCAGGTGGTTTCTCACTAAATTGAACGGGTGCGGTGCTGTCGTACACCGGGTTGCTAAGAGCAGGAGGATGAGTTTTTGTTGGAGTATCGGATCGGTACATCGGGTTCGTGTGACCATCTAATAAAATAAATGTTACAACATTGAGGAAATCTCCACTAGGCGAATACGTTCGCGCGAATTCTAAATAAAGCCATTACATTGGTTGACAGGTGACGTCACTTTCAACAAATGTAATGGCTTCATTTAGAATTCGTGCAAACTACGTATGTTCGACTGGGCTTAAAATAACAGCTGAAAATATTGTGGAAAATCTTTCCTCCACAGTGATGACTGACTGTTATTTCAAGCCCTGTCGGGATATTTTGAATTAACATCACAACACGCATCCCAAACATGTAAATATACGGGACCGTAGTCGGTAGTCTTTTACGCCGTCTGTATGGAAATAGGCCAAATCCGATTTCAACAGTGTTTAAAATTGTGTTAAATTTTAAGGTCACACCAAACAACTGAAGAGAATAAGCCAACAACATAACATGCCTTTGATTTTTAACCCATATTTTTTAGTACAATTAACGGTAAATAAATAAATTCAAATCAGTTCGTTGTACAACAAAATTTGGATTTTCAGAAGTACACTGTTCGAAATAAGAGTAAAATAGTCCTGGTGGAGGAGGGATTTTTGAGTAGTTTTAAGATTTCTAGCCTAAAGCAATGCTCAGACATCACTCCTCCACAATGATTATTAACACTTACCTGGAACGCTGGAGTTCATAAAAAAGTTAACGCTTCGATGTTAACCCTTTATTAGTATGGTGTGGACTGCCTGAATTTTTAAATTTTGCTGCGAAAAGCAACATAACAAAACTTTTTATTCAGGAGGTTATTTTCCTACATATTTTAAAAATCTGCCTCATACTTTTGTGACTTTTTGCCCCCTGAATCTTCTAATACCCTCCGATGAGTTAATAAATTTCCGGGGGTACCCCCACCATACTAACGAAGGGTTAAAAACAGCGTCTTCTTAACGCTAAGTTGCCGTTATATACCGTCAGTGCAATGTGTTAAAAATTCTACTTACCGTTATTGCCATCAAGTGATGGTGTAGGACTTATACGTTTTCTTCCAGTTTCACGTTTACTGCATTTCAAATAGACAATCACAATAAGGATGATTGCAAGAATAATGATAGCACCTACTGCAATACCCACGATCGCACCTGTACTCATTCCTGAATCTTCCTTAGGTTTTGGTCCAACAGTCCCGGTTGTTGCAGACAAAACAGTACCATCTGGTAAGGTAATATTAAGGGAATTCGAGTCGGTCAAACTGGTCACTTTTGCAATTATACTATCATAAAATTCAGTTGGGTTGTTGACACTTGATGTATCCAAATCAAAATCAACAATGAGACTTCCACAAGATAAAATCAAGTTCTTCATGAAGCTATGGTGGATTTGTAAGAGTGATGCAATTTGTGGCTTGATGGATTGTTCAATGATTAATCTGGTTGTGGCGTTTGATATATCAGGACAAGCACCAGGGAATGTGATTTGTATTTTTTTCATGACGATAGCTTGCGTTGTTTGTGGAGTTGTTGTTGGTGGAGCTGAAAAGAAAAATATTTCAGGAGTTATCTCAATAATAAATTTACAGAGAAGAGTACTGATTCAACAAGCTTGCAATTTTGAATCCTTAATGTCAAAGAAACCAACTTGTTGAAAAAATACTATTCATTAGATATTAAATTGATTGTCCTTGATGAACGTATACTATGGATTTAATTAATTTAATTTTGCGTCGCTAAATTATTCTAGATTTCATATGACATACCAAGTGGGCAAACAAAAAACTTGTTCAAAGTCCGCAGTAAAGATGCCAGAACAACGTCAATCGACGTTATACTAGCGTCTTTACTGCTGACTTTAAACATAGCCACCGGGTAACTCCTTTAAACATAAACATTGAGTACATTTTGTAAGAGAAAAATTTGAATATCAGAAGTCGCTGACTGTCACAAAAGAATTAAGATGTGTGCAAAAGTAATCTGTGGGGGAGTGATTTTTGAGTACTGCTTCAGGCTAAAAAGTCTCAAATATCCCTCCTCCACAGTGATTATTTACTCTTATTTCAAGCACTGAAAATGCATACAAAAGTAACTAAGCATATAAAAAGTGTTCGATAAAACAGCAAATACTCAGAGTTGGAAATAAGAGAAAAATAATCCCTGTGGAGAAGGGATATATTTGAAACTTTCTAGCCTAAAGCAATGCTTAAAAATCACTCCTCCACAGTGGTTATTAGCTCTTTTAATCGACCACTGACAAACACTCACCAACTGTAGTAACAACGACCTTATCTGAAAATACAGCCACATAACCAACTTTTGCAAAATTACAGTTAATAATTGAGCCATTGTTAGTATCAGTATAAACTGTACTCATCTCAATTGCAGACCAGTATGTACCATTCCACATTCTGCAAACAGGATACTATAAAAAAATAGGGACGATCGTGATGAAAGACACAACGTCAAGTATATCTCATGGGTTAAGATAACTGCAGATTATCACTGTGAAGGAGAGTAACAATTTAACGGTGTAGTGTTTTCTCTCGAGGGAACAACTATAGATACAGTGGCAAAAAAATTCTAGTCAAATCTTAATAAAAAATTGTGAAAATATTGATTCCTTGTGTTTCTTCGAGTATTTTCGGGAATCACGAATTTAAATTTAAGTTATCAGGCATTCTGGAACATTCCGAGTTTAAGTTATCGAGAAAACCCTATCCTAGCGGGCAAAATCTTGTTCAAAGTGCGCAATAAAGATGCTAGAACAACGTCGAACAGCGTCGTTTTAGCGTCTTTACTGTGAACTTTGAACAAGTTTTGCCGACTTGGTCATTTTAAGATATTTGACTAAATACTCTTCTTTGCATGTTATGTTTCAGTCTTCAAAATAGGAGCAAGCAATCACTGTGGAGGAGTGATATTTGAGCAATGCTTCAGACAAGAAAGCCTGAAGTAAAGCTCTAAAATCTCTCCTCCACAGTGATTAATTGTTCTTATTTGGAACACTTTATTTTTTAGATTCTTACCTCAGCAGTATCATTAAGATCTTTGTTTAACTTAACATCTAATGTGAAAGTATGATTCGAAGCTAATGCAATAGAACTGTATAAATTTGGATTCCATAACTTGAAACTAACAATATCACTAACGCGACCACTGTTGAACACCGTCGAAATAGTATCTTGAGAAAACTGAAAGAAAAAATACAATCATTTTGAATTCCATTACTGCCCATATCAAGCCTGAATATAACTGCCATATATTTTCTGTGGAGGAGTGTTTTTGAGTAGTTTTCAGCTTCAAATCAGGAAACTTTTCTCAGAAATATTCGAACACAGGTGATGTTCGACAGTTATATTCAGGCTTGAATATTAGTAATAGTTGGATGTATACAGGATGCATCATTTTGTCAGCCGACAACATTATTACAGAAAGTTATCAGTTCTTATGTGAGGATTATAGTGCTTACTAAGCGCTGGCTCAAAGGGACATAATACTTCTGGTACAACATAGAAAATTTGCATGAGTTGTAACTTAGTGAGGTTTGAATTTGCACCACACTCTGATCCTACTGGCTGCCAAACCGGCTCTAATCTACTGGGCTCAATTGTTCGAAAGCCGATTAACGCTAATCTAGGATTAAACCCGAAATAAAACTACTTTCTTCCAATCAAATGTCGTGCAAAGACAATTTAATCGAGGATTAAACTAATCAGTTTTCGAACAACTGGGCCCTGTGCTATAAAGCATAATAAAATTAAGATCTATTTGTAACTGTTTGGAAAAACCAAAACTGATCCTTGTTAAAGTAGACATGCGACGTCTTATCAACGACAAATAAACGTCTTTTCGACATCGATAAGACGTCATGTACCAGCATGTAGTGCACATAATGGCAATACAAAGTCTGTATACAAAGCTATACGAGTCCACATTCAATAGAATTTGAAGCTTTTCAGCTTTGAAATTGAAACACTCCTCTACAGGTTAATGTCCAGAAGTTACATTTGGGCATTGTGGAAAAATGTGGAAAAATAGTAATTACAGAGAATAATAAGAAATTTCTATGAAAACATAAATCTAAACATACATACCTGAGCAGAAGTAATACATACACCAGAACATTGTACATTTGATTCACAATTCCATAGAGAGTATACATCTTGAACACTTTTACTAAACGCAACAGATGAAGAATGCATAATATAATCACTGCTCGCACCATTTATCAGTGAAGCTTCAGTAGAATTGCCATTGCTGAAATCATGTTTCACAGCTTGAACAGTAACCAACATCGAATCAGCAGACACCGCTTGTGATCCAAATACAAGATCCATACACATTGACAAAGCCAAGGAATCAACAGATTCCAAGAAACTTGTTTTGCTTTCTAACGACTGAAGATCATATGCGCTTGGGTTAATGGTGTTGTCAAAAGTTGCCAAGAATGTTTCAACCTAAAAAAAAAATGTTCCGTATTATGCCAAAATCAAGCCTACCCTAGAATCAGAATTATTACTGGAATGCACAGTGTGCTAAATTTTAATAGAATAGAAAACCAGAAAATATTATTTTTATATAATTATTTCTGATTTAACGATATTCTTCTTTGGGTAACGATTTTCTTCTTTGAGTCCTTTATAAACAGAAGACGTTTCCTGTGACAATAGCTTCAATACACCTTTCACGATTCCATTTTTTGAAAAATAGAAAATTATTCTTTTTATTACTGCGTACTTTTTTCTATTTAGCGTATAAACTAAACTTAAAAATTTATTCTTATAATAATTTTAAAATCTGCTCTGTTTTGTAAGAAAACGTACAGAAAGATAAACTTAGGTTTATTTATCCACCTGGAAATAATGCAAAATGTAGCTCCTTGAAATATCCTTTTAAACGTGAACGTAGCTCCAGTAAAAAAATGTATCCTGTATCCTGTAACCTACTATATAACTTAACCAACAGACAAAAAATTCTTCAAAGCCTGCAGTATATTATACACATGAAAAATATCTGCAACGTTGTTCTAGTGTCCACTGAGTAAGCAGTGATATTCATGTTTTAGTATAAACACATACTTCAAATTACATTTTTCTAGATGATTCGAATTATTTCTAAATTATTGCATAAACCAACTGATGCCAGGACTTTCTTTAACGATATCACAGCATGAAAGTCTACTGAATACAGAACCATATAACTCCATATTGGCATATATATATATATGACACTACACCATCTAGATTCCACATTCAGTAGTCTTTCATGCTGTACATTGTTTCAAACTTTAAGGTTGATTTCTACAAAGTAAAAGATTTGTCGGGAAAACCAAAATAAGACATTCCATTAGTAAAAATTAGATGTCACATCACATAATATGATGTCATTTCTTACCAATGAAATGTCTTCTTTTGACTTTAGCGGCAAATTTTTCGCCTAATGGAAATCCACCTTTATTAAATATAAATAAATACAAGTGCTTGAAGAACAACATAATCCCTGTGTAGGAGCGATTTAATAGCATAGCTCTAAGCTTTGTAGCTTGAAGTTACGCTCAAAACATCACTCCTACACAGCGATTATTTGCTCTTGTTTTGAAAACTAAATACCTCCTCTGGTGTTTTCGCTGTAATAATATTAGATGGATTACCAACTGCTCTTCTCTTTCTGCGTGTATTTGAAGTTTGTGGAACACCAATCAGACTTACAAGAAGTTTAGTGATTTCAATAGCTTTACTACGATCAACCGTTAACATGTTTACCGTTGCTTTCTTAAGAATTTTCAAACTTGATTTTTGACTGTCTTTATTATTAAGTTTACCTGTAGTTGAAAAATAAAAATAAATTTCTAGCGTCAACAATGTAATCAACTAACAGTTTTTGATATAATTCTCACCCAGCCAGAAAAACCTGTTCAAAGTCAGCAAAATAACGTTAGAACAACGTTCAAAGAACGTTGTTCTAACGTTATTTTACTGACTTTGAACAGGTTTTTGCCGGCTGGGCAGTGATATTAAATTGTAGTAAATAATGACTAATGATAATTTACTCTTATTTTCGAGCACTGTTGGCTATCACAGCATGGGAAACTTCCAATATCATTATTTATCTCCCATGATCTTTTAATATGACACCCAACCCCAGTCGGCAAAAACTTGTTCAAAGTCAGCAAAATAACGTTTGAACAACGTTATTTGAACGTTGTTCTAACGTTATTTTTCTGACTTTGAACAGGTTTTTTGCCGGCTGGGACATGACTGCATGCTGATTTTATGTTACTAAGAAACTTATCTCTTTTGTGGCGGTAACCAATAGTTCAAATAAGAGTAAATAATCACTGTGGTGGAGGGAATATTAAGCATAGCTTCAGGCTTCGAGTACAGGGGGCTTAAACAGAACTGGGGGCCCATTCAAGTCGAAAGCCTGTAGGAGTGATTTTTTAGTATAGCTTCTAATCCTGTATTTCAAACACTCCTGCAGATATAAATTTAGTCATATCTCAAGCCTGAAAACAACTGCTGGATATCACCTATGGAGGAGTATTATTTAGCATAATTTTCAGCTGATAGGCTGAAAATTATACTAAAGAACACTCTTTCACAGGTGTTTCTTGATAAGTTATTTTTAAGCTTGTACTCCTGAAAATACGTAACTTTACCTAGCTTTAACTGTTCTACAACGGTAGTAGTAACTGCGAGGAAGAGTTGTATTTTAGCACTATCTACTGCTGTAGTGTTTGTGCTGTTATCACTAGTTGATCCAGACGTTGAAAGGGCATTGATCAATGCTAAAAAAGAAGATTAAGAATACCAGTGTTTGAAATAAAGGTAAATAATCAGTGTGAAGAAGGGATTTTCGAGCCTAGCTACAGGCTTTGTAGCCTGAAGTCAGGCTCAAAAAGCACTCCTCCACAGTGATTACTTGATATTATTTTGAGCATTAATCGTATCTACAAAAAAGGGTTGTCAACAAAATTGTTTCTAAAGGTTGATTTCCATTAGGCAGAAAATTCTGCACATAAGTCGAAAGAAGACATTCCATTGGTAGAAATTGACATCACATGTCATGTGATGTCATTTGCTACCAATGGAATATCTTCTTTTGACTTATGCGTGGAATTTTCCATCTACTTTGATTAGTTTCATTTTTAGAATCAATTTATCCTTATTTTACTTACATTCTACTTTCTTCATATCACTGGATTCCAATTGCTCCTTTATAGTAGCATCCATGTTAGATATATCCGCTACAGTGATTTGCTTTTTTTGAAGTTGTACTGTCGTCTCCATATACGCAACACCACCATAAATATCATAACAATATACGAATACGGTTAATTGAGAATTTACTAAAACAAAAGGAGAATTATGGAAATATTGTTTTGAACGTTTACTTGTAGAAAGTACTGTAGAATTTTACATTAACATAATCATCTTTCAGGGTGAGAAGTACAGAAAATCTGACATTCCATAAAAATTTAAAAGTCCTTAGTCCACAGTTTCAGGCTTTATATCCTGCAGCCACGTTCAGAAATAACTCCTCTGCAATGATTATTTACTTAAGGACAATCTCAAAAGTCTGCGTCCAATTCAGCCTTTTTGGTAGATTAAAGGAAACTAAGTTGAACTAAAATGAAAGAGCATAGAAGGATGTTACAGCATTTCCTTCCCCTCAAATAAGCCCTCCAATTTTAAATGCTTCCCCACCTCAAATACTTGCCCTCATCCACCTCAAAAAAACCTCAATATTCTATATTTTTAAATAACAATAAAATATAGATCACTGACTTAGCACTTTGTCCTGTAAAAATTGTTTTTAAGATGTTCCCTTATACAACTTCGGTGTTTGAAATAAGAATATATAATCACTGTGGGATTTTTGAGCATTGCTTCAGACTGTATAACATGAATCAATGCTCAAAACTCACTCCTCCACAGTGATTATTTGTTCTTATTTCAAACACTGAATATTAAGAAAATCAACATACAGAAAGGAAGCACAAATCCTTCAAAGATATTCGAGCCTTCATATGTAAGTGTTTCTGTCTTCTCACGACCACTTCCAGTTATGTATTTATAACCAAATTTGCACTGTAAATCAGAATTTCCAGACCATCCTGCAGCTTCTAATGTAAATGAAGTATCCAAAGCTGTTCCAGATGTTGGTGAAATAGTGAATGTGCCTAAAACGATTGTTAATTGTAATTAATTCTTACTATAAAAACAACTTCTTAATTGAGAAATATACCAATAAATTCCAATGTTGTTAGTAAAAATATTAGCATGATTAATTTTTGGATGGAGATGATGGAGGTGGAGATGGAGCTAAAGTACCTGAAACTACTACACTTCTTTTTATAAACAATGGCCAAAATAAACAAATTTCCCCAAAAAATGATAAAAATGGTAAACAATTGCTAAACAATTAATTTGAAGCAAAAGTAAATGCCAGACAAAAAAAGAGGAAAAATATGACTCATTAAAATACATTTTAACCATTTTTGGCCAGAAATCTAATTAAAAAAGCTGTTCTTGTGTTTCCAAGATATTGTAAAAGAACTTGCTCCAAAATTTGCAATGATGCTAAACAAATGGTAAACAATTTTTTTGAGGCGAATTTCCGATATTTGTTAAATTATTGGGGCGACCTAAAAATTGGGTTGTTTATAAAAAAAAAAGTTGAAATAAGATCACTGTGGAAGAGGGGTTATTGAGCGTAGCGTCAGTCTATGTAGCCTGAAGTTATGCTCAAAAAAACACTCCAAGCAATCAAATCGTGTAAACATATCTTAACATGTACTTGTCCTGACAAGCTTACTAGACAAACCAGATGAAAACATAAAAGATGTTACTAAAGAAAAGTAATTTTGAGAGTATTACCATCCATCCACAGGGTTCGAAATAAGAGTAAATTATTACTATCGAAGAGTACAAAGCCTGAAGCTATCTCAAAAATTCCTCATCCACAGTGATTATTTACTCTTTTCGAACACCGTTTCATGAAAATAAACTACTAAAATGGGTAATATTTAATTAACTCGTAAACTACGCAGAATAGGGTTATGTCAACAAGAAACCAATCCATCGCAAGATCATTGTGAATTTTATTTTTGAGATGCTTCCTAATTACAAGGTATAAAAACATGCTTGTCAATTATCTTACCTGTTTGAGGTGGTGAATTTGTTTTGATTATACTTTCTGCATATGACCACACCTTACCATTGTTTACGCTCAATTTAAATTTGTATTTTGAATCTCCTTGTAAACTATTTGGCTTCAATATGAGACAAAAATATTTGAATCGTTTGAAATTACCAGCCACTAGTGTTAATGTTGTATTAGAGTTTAGTGCAATCGAATCAAAACCTAAAAACAAAAATCTCATGAATGTTTTGTTATATCTTTTGATTTCCACTATACGACAATTATTGTGTGAAAGCGAAAAGAAGACATTGCATTGGTAGAAAAGGATGTTACACTTTCACACAAAGGTTAAGGTAAATTTCTACTTGCCAAAATCATATCAAGAGCATGCATAGAAATAAATTCACAGCAGAAATCACTATTTCTGTATACTACTTCACACAATCCATGCTATGCACACCATTTTTGGCGATTTTAAATCTGCGTTTTAAACATCGAACATTAAATCATATCATTAATACATGTAAATATTCAGCTAAAATAATATGAAGTGGTGAAATAACTTGAAATTACATAAAGCGCACCCAGAAGGAAAAAACTTGTTCAAAGTCAGCAGTAAAGATGCTAGAACATCTTAGATTGTTCTAGTGTCTTTACTGCTGACTTTAAACATATTTCTGCCCACTGGATAGCATGCATTAAGTATGATTATTTGATTTTTCATATAAAGTAGAAAAGAGCCTGAAACTGTTGTACAACATCTGCTGCAAAGACGAAAACTAGACTAAAAAAGATTCCTTTAATGGCGATGCTGGAGTTTGAAATAAGAGTAAATAATCGCTGTGAAGAAGAGATTTTTGAGTATTGTTTTAGGATTTGTAGACTGAAGCATTAAAAATCACTCCTCCACAGTGATTATTTGCACTTATTTCGAACATTACAGTTATTTCCATACTTTCTTAGTTTAGTAAACCAGTGTTTAAAAAGCAAATAATCATGGTAAAGAAGTGATTTTTGATCATAGCCTTAGGCTAAAGAGCCTGAAGCAATACTTAAAAGTTCTTTCTCCAAAGTGATTATTTACTATTGTTTCGACCAATAATACACACTCACCATCCTCATCAGTTACTGAAGTCCATGCATAAGCAACTACATCTGAACCTTTATTTTTGATAAATCCGCAGATTGTTATTTTTTCTGAAGGGTCCTTGAAATCATCAATCATTGGATCAAGGAAGATTAAAGCCGGATCATTTGAGTCCACGGTCAACAACATTACTTCAGTTTGTTTACGGAAACCTTTAGAGTATGTAAGTGTTATCAAATATCTAAAAAAAATAAGTATACACCTTATTACTCGGTTTTTTAGTGCGCCCCAGATTTACACATTACATTTGCGCATGCGCCTGAATCTGAAAGAAATTTCTCCATTGCAAGAATAAAACTGTTCTTATCATATAAAATGTTTTACCAATTCAAATAATCGTACAATTATTTTGAATTACAGGAATTTTTCCGCAAATAATCTGTTGCTAAGCGGTGTCCTTTTTCTGCAGATGACCTGCAAATTTTGAAGGTTTTTATGGTTTCATATATTATGTTAAAATTTAATTGTTTATACAATTTTACTGACTACATTAAATTTTAGTGCATGCGCCTAAATCCGTCCCACTTTTTAAATTTTAAAATCCCAAAATATTAAAAATTCTGTGTTTTAGCACATTTTATGAACTGTAATGAAGATAAACTAGGACCATTTTGGTAGTATTTAGGGACCATCTCAGGAGAGTACTGAGTCAACGATCTTGCAATGGATGGTTTCTTCATATCGATGAAATCAATCTATTGCAAGTTCATTGACCTAACACACTTCTGTACATTTTAGTTGATTCAACCCTACCAATAGTGACTGCGGTGAACATATTAAAATAACTATTTTAGTTATTATTAATTATTTTCATTATCATTAATAGTATAATACTAACTGTTTAAGAGGACAACAATTATGGGAAAATATTGACTCGTAATGCCCGAGTATTGAAAGGGTCAATATTTTCCCATATTGTCTGAAACAAGCAGCTTTTGAATATAATTTTAGTTAACGAGTCTTTCATATTTTGTAGAGCCTTTAGACGATACAAAATATGAAAAAGACGAGTCGATATGAACCATTATTCAAGGCACCTGACATAATAATGTATTTATTATACCATATCTACTACTTAAATTCAGATACAAGTGTTTACTCTTTTAGAAAGAAAGACTAAAATACAAAGATATAAACTACAATGCGTTATTTTCCTCCACTTTCTTGGTAGAATACCATTGCATTGCATGGAGCTTTGCAATAGACTTAGCCAAAATATAACAAATGGCCCGACTACCATTAAGACATTGCAGTGGAATAAGACGTCAGTTTGTTTTATCATGTACAGCAATAGGAACTGACCAAATACGGCCTCATATTTCAGTCAGTTCTTTTGTTGTATTCAGCCGAATGTAGTGGGTATGGCATAATAAGGTTTATTACCCGACTTGGATAGATCGCCAATAAGAGGAACTGTAACATTTTTAGGCCAAAGCAATGCTTAAACATCACTCCTCCTCCCCAGTGATTATTTGCTGTTATTTCGAACAGTGCTATTCATAACTGCGTTTATACTCACTTTTTGTTTGCCTTGAAATAATCCTTCACTGTAACTGCATGCAATTTTCCGACTAGAGGCGCAAATAATTCCAGTTTGCCTTGTGCATTCCTACTATAAATAGGATTCTCATATATGTCTGTAACATCAAAAGTATAAGTTGAGTTTTTAGTAGTATCATAATCTGGATCGAATGAAGCCGAGCCATCAAATGTAAGTTCATCATTATAACCAACTGTCATAATAGGTCCTCCTATAATGAGAAGTACAACATGTCAATAGAGGCATATTCACGAGAATCTTTATACCAGTATAGAGTCCAAATTGTTGAGCAAGACTTGATTTTCATTCTCCGATTTATGATATTGATTTACATCAAAGAATTCTGAGAACAAAAGGAAACAAGCCTTTACCTGCACTGTTCAAATAAATCATCATGGAGTGAAGATGGGTTAAAATAACTGCCGCTCGTTACTGCAAAGGAGATATTTCAGAATATTTTCAGCCAGTTGGCTGAATATTCTGAAAATCTCTCCTCCATAGTAACGACTGGCAGTTATTTCAACCCCTGATAACCCTCACTGTTTCTTTGCACCCAAATGAAGATTTGTATGCTCCCAAAAAGATCGTTTTAGTACTTTACGGTTAGTACTATTCGTTGTATATATAAATTTGCAGTGGTCGTTTACTATTATCTAATGATACAAATTAAAACATGTTGCATCTTCACTTATTTATAGTTTCTAAAAGACAGTAAGCACATTTTCGACTTTAGCTTCCATGCTAAGTTGATCTTATACTCCAACATGCTGGTACTCAATTCACCGACACATAAGAACAGATGGTTCTCGGTTGAGTTACAGCAGTTTCTTGGTATTTGTTCGCACAATTTTTTTATTATCTGGCCAAACAACAAAATATCTGATATTTTGTGAGTTTTGTCGGATAATGTTTAAACATGACGGAAAAATAGAACCTTTTGGATTTTTTTTTCAATTTAAACAGCTTTTAACGGTGCAGTTGGATGCAAGTAAACCATGCAAAAAAAATCCGATAGGTTGCATTATCGCTTGTAGTGCAAACAAAAATCTGTCATGTAGGATTGGTACGTGCAGTAACTCACTTGAGTTCGAGTCGACTTGGACCCAGGACATTTTGGTGACATTGGAATATATTAAACCATATTCTAAGGTGCCTTCTGCATAAAGATTATACAGATATTATTATGTTAGGTGCCTTCAGCATTAAAATTTATATTTTATGTTAATAGATTTCTGCTGACTAAGCAGATAGCCATTCATACTGGCTGATTCATTTTTCTTCATCTTATTTTTTGTAAGCATCAACATAAAATAGCCTGGCTTCCTCGTTCCTTTATTAGCATAAATTTTAACCACACAATTGACATCCTCGTTTGAGCCCAAAATTTTTGGCAAAGTAGCCTGAAGACCGTCTTCCTATATCAGCATACTTTTTCAACTACAATGACATTTCCCTTTGAGGCTAGTCTTGTATGGAAGCGTGGATTTATGTATGGAGTAAAAGTATAATATTAAAAGACTTGAAAAAGGAAATATATAATTCATAGCCATGGCATAGTGTGTATTGACTACTGGGTAAGTTGTAAAATAATTTTTCCCCGCTTACTGTATTGATTGAAGTATACCCTAATGCTTGGTATATTAGCTGAGCTTCCTTTGATATATAAACGTGTATTGTAACTGAAGAAATGATGAAGTGGTTTCGTACTAGATAGACAAATAGCAACAAGTTCAAAGAATGTGTTTAATTATTAATTTATTGTTTTGTTTATAATTATGTTTTTTCAATGATTACTCTTGTACTTGACTTCTTCAGTCAGATTTGTTCAGTGCATAGCCTGTTCAGTCTAAACACAGACCATAGGACACTGTCCGCGGACGACAGTCATGAACTACTAGAACTACACTAGATTTGGAGTTCAAATTTATATCAATTTACCTCATACCTTTGCAGTCATGGCTTGTAATTTTTTCTACACTTTTCACCTTTATAGCAAATCATTATTTATAAATTGATTGTCATGTTTTTGTATAAAAATCTAATCTATCATATTATTCTGTACGTTTAATACGTAAACAATGCATCTGCTTATTACAATTCAATTACCGTTTAAATAAGACTAAGAATATCTACGCAAAGGGTTTTATTTAGCATTATCTTGAAGATCCCTTCTCTCTTTAATAACGTGAAGGAGAGAGCACTAGACTTAGCCTCCCAGAGAGAACCTCACCACAGATACAAACCTCACCACAGATAAAATGTTTCGAGTTTGGAACAGGTTAGCTAGACTGAAATGGTTGAATAGAAAATATTCTGACTGTTTTGAATTTGGCCACTAAAAGACCTCAAGACAGTCTGGTACACATTGAATGCAAGATTGTTCACACAAGGACTGTTCACACAAGGATGCGTCTAGTTTTTTTTTGGTACAATAACAGTTTTACTGAGAGTAGAATCTCCAACTGCATTGTTTTTAACAAGATTTATGTACCTAGTAAACTTCAGCAAAAAATGATCAGATGATGTAGTGACAGGTACAACGACGTATTAACTGGCAATAACTTGAAATATAGTGCCTTTGTTATGCCACTTGCAAAACGAGAGCAATAAGAACCAATATTAATTAAATTTTATATTGATGAATTGCTATTAAAACTATCCGAACTTAACTTGTTAGGCCGAATACAACATATATTTTTACACTAAAAGCAGAAATCTTCAGGTTGCCAAGTGGCTGTTACTTTATTTTGCAACGACAAGGAATTCCTGCATAAAATCAAACTTTATCCATTCATTTTACTTGTATCCAATCCAAATTATCAGGCACAGCTTTCATAGATTTGAGATTTTACACATTCAACCAATGCAACAAATGTTTATGAGCTCATAATTAAGAAATCTCAAATGGAAGAAATCGATCGGCAAAAAAGGGTGCTAGGCCAACAAAATTGCAAAACTCAGTACCTTTTCCCCCATGTAATAATAATATTTAAAGGACGATGATCAACATACCTTTTATGATAGGGATAAGATCTGATCTAATAACAATTAACGTCATTGAATCATCTGAACAGAGTTGAATGTTATCAGCCATACACACAGTAACAGATACCTTGTAACTCTAAAATAATTGAAATGTTTTCAGTAACAACCTTGCCGGCATGAATGTTTTTTAAACGTAGAATAGACGTTGTTTTGACATTCTAACGTCAAAACAACGTCTTCTTTACATTGACAAAATGTCACAAACCCATTGAGAATACAAAAGAAATAAACATGGAAACAACTACCAAACATCACTTGTAGAGAAACATCACTTGTAGAGAAGTGTTTTTTGAGCACAGTTTTCAGCTTCACAGCTGAAAAGTGTGTCAAAAACCACTCCTCCACAGGTGGTGTCCAATAGTATTGAAGTTTTAAAGCAGGATTGGATGAACATATTGTCCTGAAACTTGGTATGGCAATACTACAACATCTAACAAACATTTTAGAATAATTATTTTTTGCTGACGTCATCGAAAATCTTACTATACCTTACTATGAATTTTTTTTTGAAAAGTGTATATTCTTTTAAAGCCTATAACTTTTGTTCTAAAGCTGATTTTTGCGATTCATTCTCTAATTACAACATTTTCCTATACCTTTCCTCCTTGTACAAAACCAGCAGGTAAAACCAACCGTCTACCAGTTTCTCGTTTTGGCAAAGATAAACCAGTAACACTCCAATCAAATGTTAACTTCAATGAACTCGATTCTTTGTTCATACACGATGAAACTTGACTGTTAGCTAACAATAAAAAGTACTTTGCAAGTTAGACATAAAGTCAAATCATTTTCTCCTTTGCAAAAGCAAACATTACTTGGGTTGACTATGAATACCATAAAGATACAAAAGATATCATTAGGCAAAACAGAATGAGTAGTTCTAAGGAATAACATAAAAATACTTGACTTACAATTAAGTGAAATTTTGAGATGTTCCCTAATGTACTTCCTCTATTAAACACCTATCCTCTTTTAAATGCCTCCCTCTGATAAATGCACACACCCTCAGGAGTTGAGTCAAAAAACCCTTTCGCATCCTCCCCGATAATAACAAAGTGTAACTGTTATATTTTAGTTGATATTTAGCTTCAATCTTCTTGATACGGATGAACTTTTTATAAGATGATTATTATTTACAATAAATCCACAGGCCCAAAAATTTTAGTTTGAAATAAATGCCCTCTCTTAAAGTCCCCTTCTAATAAATACCTAACAAAACGCCCAGCTACATATAATCTCAAAAATCATCATTGTGGAAAAGTGATATTTACCTCCTCTGCAGTTACTATTTCCTCTTACATGGAGCATGTGGAGGTGATTTAAAATAGTAGGGGATGTTAATATTGTGCAACAATTTTATACCGTATATATATTTTGTGAATTAACATTATTTTTCAAAAAAGCCTATGTTATATAAGTGCCCATAATAATATATGCCTCAAAATAAATGTCAAACCTGTGGAGGAGAGTGGAGGAGAGTGTATAGCATCAACTGCAAAGCTGAAAACTGTGCTCAAATCACACAACTCCACTGGTGATGTCTGACAGCTTGAACATAAAATTGTATACATACCTTCAATTTTGATGGTATCTTTTGCCATCACAAACTTTCTTAAAGATGGTAACCTTACTTTTGGAAGAGCTTCTAGGATCTTCATAAATTCTTTTTCCTGCACGTCTATCTGTCCTAAGAAGTTTCTAACAGTAACACTAATTTTGTATTTGCGATTATAATCAATAGCGGAAGAAAGAAATTCTATTTTTTTCGTTGTTGTAGATAGTCCAGATAGAGTTGAATTAACAGCTATAAGTTTGTCAATTTCACTTTGTGATAGTGAACTTATATTTGCACTACTTGCCCACATTATCTGCCAATAGAAATGCACTGGTCGTCTGCCACCACCAGTACTGATACCAGTTTTAAACCTGATCTTTTCACAAGAACCTTAAAAAATAAAATTCTGATTAGGAATTGTCCAAAAATAAAATTTACAGAAAAGAGTGCTGAGTCAACAATCTTGCACTGAAGAAACCAATCTATTGAAAGTTCGTTGACCTAACACCCTTCTGTGCAGTTGCTCCTGTGACATAGTATTGAGTATGGTCTCTTATTGGTCAATAATAGTCAAATAAATGTCAGATAAAACTTTACCCACTAGGATATAACCCTGTGTCCATTTTTTTATTGAAAGTCTACTAAATTTGCTTTAACGCTGACCTCAACAGAAAAGGTAAAGATTTTATCTAATGTTCAATCTCTCAAGTCTTTCCTTTTAAATTCTTATGAAATTAAAGAGATTTACCATATTCTTATCGCCGTGCAGAGAAATTACCCAGTCTGCAGTAAAGACGGTAGAACAATATCATACAATAACATTCTAGTGTCTTTACCGTGGACCTCGAGCAAAGTTTTGTTCACTGGGTATTATAGGGAATCATCTTCAAAATATTTTTTGTTTAAAATACCTGATATTTTGTACAATGGAAAATCAATAAAAAATTATATAGGATCTCTTACTACAAGGCCTGGTTGTTCAAAAAATTACTAGTTTAATCTATGATTAGGCTAATCTGAGATTAAATTTGGATTACTTAATGCAGCGATTAGTTGATGCTACTTGAAGTAAGGTTAGACAGAGACGAACTAATCTTTGAAAGATATATTGACGTCTACTGATTCGTTGACAATATCATCACTACAATAGTTTTGCTGGTGATATTCATATTTTCAAGCTACAATCTATGGAATTTTAATCAGGTGTTTATGTTAAACTGATGGATGAACAATAATATAATCCATTAATTACTATAATCAATATTATTTACTCCAGGATTAGACAATCAGCTTTTGAACAATTTAGCTCAGTAATTTCCTCTTTTAAATATTAATCAATACTTACCAAATGATGCTGAACCAAACAATTTTCCAACAGGTTTGACTGGATTCAACAAATTTGCAATTGTAACATTAACATAATCAGCAGAATATTTAGTATAAACAGATTTCCGAGGTCGCAGTGATTTTAAACTTATTGTCAAAATATCAGTAGGAATAATTGTGGTATTATCTTTAAGCAGAACAAACAAGTTTACTCCGCTTCTTATGTGACATTGTGCATCATAACCTAGCTTGGTTAAATCGAGAAATATTGCATCACATGGAGCACTTGCTGAAACAGTTTCGATTGAGAATGGAAACAATATTTTAATTTTATTTAAACTTTCCGACATCTTTGCTCCTGTTGGCATCGGCATATTTGCATAAACTTTAAACTTCTGGATTGCGGTAACTGCTTTCCATTCTCCGTTGATCCAAAATGCTATTTTGAGAAATTCATCCTGTGTAAATTTAACCATTTTGTAGCTACATTGTATCTCTGTGCTACTTACAAACTTTCCGGGTATCGTACTCTGTCTTGGTCCAAGACACACCACTTTCGAGTTAATAAAACCTGTTCCGGTAATTGTTACATTAACAGTTTGGGTGTTAGATATTTCGGCAGGCGAGAAACTGGTTATTTTGGCACTGTTTAGATCTATGTAAGAAAACTTCTGTGGAGCTGTAGCAGATGTCTCAACATTGGTCTGTTTGTTAACCAATTTACAAATTATATCAACTTGACTAGTAATCTGTGCAGGACATTTCGTGATGAGGGTTTCACCGGTAGTATCAACAGAGGCTCCATTAGCAGCAATGCTGAAATGATTTAAAAATATTAAATTGGAAATGGAAACACATTATTCAATAAATAAATAACAAAAGATGATGCTGAAAACTTTATTAAATCTGGGATTAAATTAAATGAAAGAATGAAAATGAATAAAACAAACACAACGAGATACGACGCACCGCTCTATTAAATTTTTAGGCCGTAACTTTATAGCCATTTTTCAATACAAGTGTAATCTGTTTATGCCCAGCTTTATACAAATATGTATTATTAATTATGACAAATCATGTATAATTATGATAATTTATGTTATGTAATTTACTTCTAAAGCATTGCTCTCAAATGTCATGTATCAATTTAAGTGTAGGAGCTGCAACATCTCCTATTATAGCAAAATCACTAGACATCTGAAAGTAGGGCTTCTGAACACTTAGGTGTAAACAGGTAAGGAGTACCCAGACCACAGCAGTTAAGGGTCATTTACTCTATTGTGGAATTACGAAACTTTGTGAAGTTACTTAAAAAAACAAAATAAATAATTCTAATAAGTTAAGTCTAGCCCGTTTTCTCCGATTTTTTTTCTCGGATTTCGGATTAAAATTTTGGTATTTTCTAAAATTTTCACCAAAAACACGGAAACCACGAGAAAGAACATTTAAAGACCTACCCAAAATTGCAAACAGAATCAAAAAAGCTTTTGTAGAACTCTTTTAATCAAAATTCTAAGAAAGTATAGTTTTTCAAGAAAATGAGCCAATTAAAATTAATTTCTGTTCCTTTTGTGGTAAACTATAACACCACAAAGTTTCACCTCAATCCTAATAGTCATTCAAAAGTTATTGAGCAGTCCCAAAAAGCCCAGCAAAGGGTTAAAGTAGAAATGATAGTGCTCAGTCCTAAAAACTGTAGTGATGTAGAAGTGCAAAGATCTAAAGTATGACTTGACGGAGAAATGTTAGTGCAAAGATATAAAGACTGTCTTGATGTAAATATGTTAGTACAAAGACCTACCTTCCAAATTTACAAGATATCGATGAAAACAATGATGGATCAATCTTTGCTATTTGTATAGTTACAACAGTTCCACCATCACTACTACACTTGCTTGGTTTCATCTGACCAAGTTTTATTCCACATCCTTTACCAAAAGATCCATCAGTAGGTAATAAGCATGTCCCACAAACATCTGTTTTAAAAAGTCCATTTACTGTTCCTTCACAATCTGTACAGGTGCTATCGTTACCATTGCAGACACCACATTGGTCAATTCCTAAGAGAATATGGAGGCTTCAAATAATAACAAATAATCACTTGTAAAGGCCAATCTACACTAGGCAAATTTGTTTGTGCAAATTCTAAATGAAGTCAATACTTTTCAATGCATACGTTAAAAGCGATAACCAATGTAATAGCTTCATTTAGAATTTGCGTAAACGAATTTGCCTAGTGGAGAATTCTTTGAGAATTTGAGAATAAAATAAACCATTAAATCGCTACTCCACACAGGGGCGGATACAGACCTTGTGAAGGTTGTGAATTCACAAGGTGAAAATTACAGGATTTAAAAATCTGCTGTCTTTTTTTGCCGATAATAACTTATGTGCCAATCGATGTGCGAAAATTTTCTCTTAGCAGACGGTTCATGACATACTGACATATCGCTTACGGAACACGACTATATACTATTATATGTATACCGTTTCATATACACACAATATAGAATCATATCAAACTATATACAAACGTACAAATATATATCTATACATACTATGTTTCGTGCTGCCGTAGCACCTGAACTGTGTGAAATTGCTCTCCATCGGAAAGCAAAAATTCGATTTTCTTCAACGA